>OX453259.1:11241994-11492620 GCA_949709985.1 Luffia ferchaultella
AAAACACAAGCTAATGCTTAGTTTGGGGCCAAGACGTTGTTGTGATGTATAAAAAAAAATAAAAAATACGAATCGTTGCTTTCTCTTAAAATTTAGATAAACCAGAGTTTATTACATTTTTACACTTATACAATTTATAAATATGTTTGTGCTCTAGTTTTATAAACTTGTAAATTACATGCAAAAAATCGTACTTACCATTAATTTCTCAATAGTAAACATTTTCTACTTATCTGTTGAATCATAGCTAGGGAGTCACATTCTGTGAGAGTTATTGTTTGTAGTGTTTACAAAATGTCTATGTTGCTTTTACGAGCAAACAATCAAAGTATGCACGTGTTCGTATTTCAAGTACTTTGGGAATCACTTTTATATGCATTGACATTATAAACCCAAGTAATATTCGCGCTCCTATTCATCATCATCATCATCATCAGCCCATTTTTTACCCCACTGCAGGGGCTTAGGCCTCCCCCAGGGTGAGGAGGGGGGCTTGGAGCTTAAGTCCATCACGCTGCTCCACTGCGGGTTGGGAATTGTAACGACCGCCATCTATTGACAGCGTCCGGGACCGACTGCTTAACGTGCCCTCCGAAGCACGGTGTCAGTGATGTCGCGCTCCTATTACACAAACGTAATCAAATTAGGTGTTCTAGGCATTGTTCCATTAAGTGCATTATGTTTGGCATGTTATTGATCTCTTTGTATGAGAATTTTTATTGTATATAGTATAGGTATTAAGTAGTATAAAAATAACAAATTACTGCAACCACTATCAACACGTGTTAGTCGTATTTTCCTTGGCGTGATTCTAAAAATTCAAAAATTCATACGATACTATTTATAAGATTAATGTTTGAATTTAGATTTCTCTAAGTCAATTCATTCGGACAACCGCTTAGCCTAGTGGGTAGAGACCCTGCCTACGAAGCTGGAGGTCCCGGGTTCGAATCCCAGGTCGGGTCAGTATTTATATGATGAATATTGATACTGGTACCGGGTCTTGGTTGTTATATGTATGAGGTGTCTTCGCTTGATACCCAAAACACAAGCAAATACTTAGTTTGGGGCCTAGACGTTGGTGTGATGTATACGTTATTATTATTTTATTAGAATTATTAAGTATCCCCAATTTTATAGTAGAGTTTTAAAATTAAACAACCTGGTCGGTAAGATTTTAATATATTACAAAAAATTCATAAAAAAAAAATAGTGCATAAAGTTTATACTAGTAATTTCATATGATTGTTTCCTTCGCAAAAGTTTATGTTGAAAACTCTCTCAATTCATTCTGAAATTTTTCCTCAATTTCATTTCAAAAAATAAAATCAATAATTCTAATAACCAATATGAACGAGCTTTTAAAATCACAATGCTTGATTGTTAATTAACATTCATGTTGAAGGCCTTAGATCTCGTATATTTAAAGTATGACGTATACGTCCACTATTTAGATATGTAAAAAAGTAGCGGAAATGTATATGCTAAATGTTATTACGTAATATTTAAATCATTATTTTACATGACACCAACATATAATAAACTGTTGCGTTTTGAACCGACATATTTTTTATTCTACAGTTTTTATTAAGATTACAAAGTATCTGTAAGCATTATATCGGATAACTTGCAACTTTGGAGGAAAATGCACATAATGCGAGCGAGTCACGTAATTTTTGCCATTTTATAGAAATATGTTAGATTTATTAAGTAAAACTAATCAATGAAATAATTTTATTTACATCTACAAAAATGCCGAAGATACAATTTTTTTTAAACAAAACGTGAAATGACGTCACCCGGTTGCATTACTATGGGCTAACGTGGATAATTTAAACGTAGCGGCACCGAGTGACGTCACGAGCGGGTCGTAAAAACACAAACTTTGATTTGTTATATCTCCGGTAATAATCGGTGTTTTCCCGAAATTCAAAAAGTATAGTCATCACTTTGTAATAAAAAAAATAAAATAGTTTATTTACATTTGTATACAATGGCCAGAACCATCCCAGTATACAAAACTAAAGTAAGTAAAACTCTGTTATACTCTAGCGTGTCAAATAGTCGTCGTGATAGCCCAGAGCGCAACGAACCTGTCTTAAATTTACAAGACCCCATAAGGCCATGGTTCGAATCCGGGCGTGTACCAATGAGTTTTTCTGACTTGAGTACATTAACTATCACTGACTCCGTGCCTCGGAGAGCACGTTAAGCTGTCGGTCGCGGATGCTGTCAATAGATGGCCGTCGTTACAATCCCCAACCCGCAGTGGAGTAGAGTGGTGGATTAAGGCTCCAAACCTCCTCCTCACCCTTGGGAAGGCCTAAGCCCCTGCAGTGGGGTAAAATGGGCTGATGATGATGATGATGATGTGTCAAATAGCGTATGATACATAATTTTGTTGAAGAGAACGCGCTCATTATGAAAGAATCGCCCCTTCTGAGTGTTCTGCGATTGTGAAGTTAGTCATTTATAAATACCGCAAAGTATTAGAGAAAGAATAAAGCCTAAATAAGGTCTGAAAAGCCATGAATTATAAAGCTCTACAAATAGATGACGATTTATATTATGTGTATGGACTGTGGACTGATGCTATGGGATGACTGACCGTTTGTCCGAATACATATTAAATACATACATATTAAATAAATATTATTATTACATAATTACTTTCTAACAACTATGCGCCTATTTGGAAATTAATCGTTTGAAGACAGACACATTAAGTTCTAATTACAACGATCTTTGTAATAACTATAATGCACTACAAATACCGCCACAAAAAAAATTTCCTACCTTTTACCTATATCACTGCGTACAGCAAAACGACGTGCTCCTACTTCGAAATGCCGACATAATGGGATGTGCCTCGTTGTGTCACACACATACATGACTATGTCTCGCGTGGATCTTAACGAATGCCATCTATTCACGGCAACCGGGACCGACGGCTTAACGTGCTCTTCGAGGCACGGAGTCCGTGATAGTTATGTAGTTAAGTCAGAAAAAACTCATTAAAGAAAAAAACGGGTTAACCACCACTCGGCTATCACGACAATACTACTACGAGAATACTTACAAATACTATAGAGGAATGTACGACATATAATTGAAATGTAATTTTAATCCTTGCTTGCGACCAAAATGCAACTTTTGTGCCTATAACTTACTGCTCAAATAATATGTCCTCGTATTTCAGGACATGGTGTATCGTTAAAATTTATTTTATTATCAAAAACGCTTATTTTGGTTATATTATACGTAACCTTAGATAGCTTAATCATCAAGGTAGAATATCTCATTATACTTCCGGAAGATCGAAAACATGAAGAAAATTATAGACTCAGAAATTAGACAGATCATATTTACATCGAATGTTTTAAACATTTTCTTAAATTAGGCATGAATTATATAATTTCAGAATCTTGATTAGTTTTTCCGGTACAAAAGTCCACTTCAAAGTAAATATGTCTAAACATCAAGTAATGTCGTGACAGCCGAGTGATAGCGAGGCCGTTTCTTGTTTATAAGACCGTTTTTCGAATCCCAGGGCATGTACCAATGATTTTTTTAATTTATGTAATTAACTCACTTACTGTGCCTCGTAGAGCACGTCAAGCCTTTGGCGGCCATTAAAATCCACCAACCAGCACTGGAGCAGCGTGGTGGATTAAGCTTCAAGCTCCCTCATATCGAGGGGAGGCTTAAGTCCCTGTATCAAGTAGAATGTGGCGTAAGTTTTTTTTGCTCATACTTTTGTGGTCCCCACGCAGTATGTCTAGGCAGATCCATGAACTTTATAATTCTACCAAACATGTTTTATACCTGTAAATATTAAGACAAAAACCAAGAGGAGATCGTAGAATATTTATATTTTGGCCACGTCCTGTGTTCGAACAACGGAAATCATTAGAAACTCTGTATGGGTATAATATGAATTTTAATAAATTTATATGACGTTTGTAAGCGAGTCAGGTGAATGAGTCGATAACTTTTTTTGTCTTTCCGTTAGCGACCGCCTCGGATTTCTTCAGATTCGTTTTAAGGAATAACTGTTTTCATTGCAATCTAATCATCAAGTCATTATTTTCCAAAAAAGTATCAAACAAAGACAAAAAGTCAATATTTATGTGAATCTCAACATAAATCACAACACTTGTAATAAATTGGAGAATTGAGAATAGAGAATTAAGGTGTATAATTTAATAAAAATTTCATTTCTATCATACATGAGAAGTTGGGTTGTAAACCATCCATTTTATTGTTTCGCAAGCCTTCAAAAAAGTTTAGGTGGTACGTAGTAAAGTAATCTATGATTTACAACCCTCCATAAAATATCCGGCCGATCACCTACTAGATGGACAGACCTCATTAAATAATCGACGAAGTGTTCCCTTCCCATGAATAGAGAAAGATCGAAAAATCTCGCAAAGAACGCAACCAATCTATCAGACAATCCATGACCAGACAACCATTCCGTCAGAAGTGTACGACTGAGAAGAAATAAAATATCTGATTTAACGCGTAATTTCGTTAGCACAAAATCGAATTATATCGTGAATGATTTTGTTCATACTTAGTCTTCCACCAGACCTTTTTTTATACCCTACTGCAGGGGCTTAGAGCCTCCCTTAAAATGAGGGGGCTTGGGGCTGAAATCCATTACGCTGCTCCAATGCAGATTGGCGGATTGTGATGACCGCCATCTATTGACAGCGTCCGGCACCGACTGCTTAACGTGCTCTCCGAGACACGCAGTCAGTGATTATTATGTACTTAAGTCTGAAAAGCTCTTGGTACACGCCTGGATTCGAACCACGGTCTCACAGCCTTATAATTTGAAACAGGTTCGTTACGTTCGGGCTATCACGTCACGACACTTATATATACGGCATATATAGTTCAAAATATTATCAAGTCGTATTTACGACACGACACGTAGTATTAATTTCTCTCTATTATTCTTTAACTGGCTGAAAATATTTCGACACCCCTAAATTTTAAAAACATTAAAATAAAAAACGACTAAAAACAAGTCGAACTCACGTGAAAAACGTTACGTAATATAAATCATCGCATTACCTATGTATTTTTTGAAATCGGACATTAATTTTGGGTAGAATTTCAACCCTTATATATAGGCTAACACATAACTATGCTAGATAATTAATATAAACATTTTTATACCCATTTCCTCTTCACAAATATTTTCAGTTTCCACGGAAATTCAGGCACTTAGGATTTTCGTTTAGATTTTTCTATGAACTATGAGAGAAACCCTATAATGTGTATTTATTTACATTTTTTAGACACAGTAGTTTCGGAGATAAGAGGAGGGGAATGCTTGGTTTTCGTATATTTACTTTAATATTTTTGTAAGCTTAATTTTAAAATTATAGGTAAACAGATATTTATTTGAACGTTCCATATAACGAGCTTTTTTATTTGATATGTCACATAAGGCAAAACTTTTGCTGAGAAAAGTTTTTCTTTTGTTTTCTAATTTGTTATAAATAGTCCAATAGTCGGTTTTTTTTAAATTTATGCCTGTTGTTTCGGATATAAGGGAGAGAATGCTCGATTTTCGTATACTTTCTTTAATATTTTTTGAACTATATATTAAAAATCTCAAAAAATAATTGTATTTCTCATAACAAGCCATTTCGTTTGATTTATCACATGATGCACTTGACAGAGGTATTTTTTGATTTGTCCTTCGAAATTCGTATCCGTTTATTTACACTATACGTCCGTTATCGATTATGTCGCCGCCGACATGGCGGTAAATATCACAATAATGTAGGTCAAACGACATCAACGACCGCATTTACCTACTTTGTTGTGCTAGTTACCACCGAACAAGCATTCACTCGCCGCACTTAAACAATATAATCCAAACAAAATCTACTTTTTCCAACTTTTTTTTTAAAATATCTTTTTATACCTTTTCATTCAATACTTTATCACCAATCAATTGGATTCAACATAAAAGGACCCACACAGGATATAAAACTTATGATGTTGTCCTAGCTATTTTAGATCACACTAGAATACTCTATTCGTTGTTCGGAATTGTTTTTCAGTTAAAGTTTGTTGAACGCGTTAACTTAAAAGATAATTTGCGTGTCCGTCCGGTTCTGTGAAATGGCATAAGTTTAGTGGCCATAAACTTTACGCCACGAGACGGCGCACCTCAAAGGGAGTTTCCATTGAAACGCTCAGGTGGGTGGATATCGGTCACTTTTATCTTTTTTACATGTCGCCTAGTGTTGCGTGACACCATAAAAATTTCAATTTGGGTGATCAAAATTTAGAAATAAGACTAGAAACGAAATAAGTTGCTAGTTTTATTTATAATTTTATGATAAAAAAGGTATATGTTCATTTTTATGATATACTAACTTAGCTTGCGACTTTGGCTACGCAGATTTTCAGAAATTACACTGAAAAAAGTAGATAACAAAACTAGTTGTGTTACAATGAAAATAGCAAAACTTTGATAATTTTTAAACAATGTTAGTTAAAGTGCAAGCTACTGGTTGGTAAGCTGGTACCTAAAACTGAGTTTAATTACATACATATAGCAGTAGTTATGTTGTCACTATTTGCAGGTTAACTAGTAATCAAATTTTTTGTTACTTATGACCAAAAACTTTTTTCTGTGTATTACACGCGGTTTTATGTCAATTTCCATCGTTTTTCTCTTCCTAAATTTTGCTAGCTTTTCTTACTTTTTCCTGTTTTTTGGAAACGATTTTTTTTGGTTCTGTATCCTTTCTTTCTCAATTTCGTTCCCGACTCGTTCTGAACACCCACTCAGATTCCTGTTTCTTTCTTATTCTAGCTTCCAATCACAAACTCTTACAAATACTTGTGCAGGTCTTATATTGTAATCCTATTCGAATTTTCTTTATGACTTCTTTTTGATTTCTAATGCAAATTCCGTTCTCCATCCCTTATAAAACCCCATTTTGGCATTACTTCTTGTTCTCGTTTCCGACTGGTTCCATTAAGGGTTAATTGTAAGAACACCTTGTTCTTATTTTGGTTTTTTCGTGTTTTTTACGCAACATTAGGCGAATTGTCAAAAAAATAAAAATGGTAAAATAGACATAAACAATTTGTACGAAATAATGTTTGGCACACGTAAATGATAACACAAATACTCGGATGAAATAACTACGTGTTTAATTAGAGAAATAGATTTTTCATTTTGATAAACCTCTAAACAAGACTTCAAGTCTGGTCACCTTTTTTGAATATGATACGGTTTAAAAAATTGGGAAGAAGGAAATTTGGTCAGTCATCAGATTATCTGATAGGCCACGAGTTTATGCAATCAGAAGCTAAGTGCCGCTCAAGGCACGTTGACCCATAAGTAGTGTGAGTGAGATATTTTCCCCCATTAAATCCTCTCCCGAGAAACCCAAGTTTTGGGTCCCGGAGGATGCTCCGGTAGCCCGTCTGTAAACTTTCAGCGCACAATTTTTACTACCAAGTACGGAGTTTTTACATTTATATTCACGTGTTGCATAACATTTGACGCGCCATTTATTATTTAGTTTACGAAGCTAAGCTTGAACTTAAGGACTTTATTCAAGACTACCATCAGCCCTTTTTATACCCCATTGCAGGGGCTTACACCTCCCCTCAAGATAAGGAGGCTTGAAGCTTAAATCCACCACACTGCTCCAATGCGGGTTGGCGGATTGTAACGACCGCCATCTATTGACAGCAACCGGGATCGACTGCTTAACGTGCTCTCCGAGGCACGGCGTCAGCGACAGTTAATGTACTTAAGTCAGAAAAAACTCATTGGTACACGTCCGGATTCGAACCACGACCACAAGGCCTTATAGATTTGAAACAGGTTCGCTGCGGCTCGGCTATCACGACACGACTTATTCAAGCCTTATTTATATGTAATGAATTAGATACATTGAGACAAACTTCTTCCTTGAATGATTCCAGTTCTTATTTGTAACCAAATATAATTGACTTTCAAATGAAAGAGGAAAAAAAAGCTCTGACACAATATAGTATTACCTATTTTTAAATTAAGTAATCCTTATTAGTAAAAGAAATGTTTTCATCGTTCACAAAATCTAACCTGAAGCCATTATTATTTTCTAATTGAAATTTTTATTATTTTTCTGTGTACACATAAAAAGATTACAAAAATAACTTCGTGTCAGCATTCACTGTACATTTTAAATATACGCGAGCTCACGTTTCGCTAATTTGTGCGTGAAGTGCTCTCAATGAAACCGACACGATGACAATAGCTGGGGGCCCACACGCACGTCAATGCGGACGCAACGTCTCTCAAACTTGTATTCTGAACTCATATAAGTAGCGGCGGCCGCCGCCCACGTTGACCACACTTTTGTGTTATCCGCGTTCGTTTCGTTCCCTATTTTCCATTTTTCCGAAACAAAAATATATTTTTCCGCTGAACAAAGTTGTTGATGTCTTTACCTGTAGGTACATTCACCTATCCGAACGTATAGCAGGAATTGACGACCGCTTAGCCTAGTGGGTAGCGACCCTGCATACGAAGCTGGAGGTCCCAGGTTCGAATCCCAGGTCGGGTCAGTATTTATATGATGAATATTGATACTGGTACCGGGTCTTGGTCGTTATATGTATGTGGTGTCTTCGCTTGGTACGCAAAACACAAGCTAATGCTTAGTTTGGGGCCTAGATGTTGTTTTGATGTATGCGTTATTATTATTATTCAATCTTTTGTCTGTAGCGATGTTAGTAATTTGATTATTTGAGTTAACAGTAACAATATTCCTAATAAAATAAGTTATTATGCCGGAGTATAATATAAAGGTACTTAAAAAGCGTATTTTAGTTTCCATCCCTTAAACTATCTTCATGTAAAACATGACGTCGTCGTTTCATTGCCCAGTTATAATACGAAAAAAAAGCTGAGCAAACAAACATGCTTCCGCATTTAGGAAAGAATCAAACTAGTGATTAGTAATAAAGAAAAGTATTCATGAAAATTTCACCGAAACCGCTGTACCGCGCCTTAGGTATGAGCGCGGCGTGGAGGGAGGCAGAACTGCCCTGTCAGTCCGTCGTCAACGTTTAGGAGCCGTCTTCCCTCCTCGTCGCGCACATACCTAAGGCGCGGTACAGCGCTTTCGGTCAAACTGTAAATCAAAATAATTACTTGTATTCTCTACGTATTTCTGCCATCTAATAGAAAGATCATGAACGTCTTTGTCATAGAACTTTGGAAAACAAGATCTTTTCGATATTACATTTTAAAATTATAAAAAAATATATTTGTATATTTCATGATTTTTTCATTTGATATATCATATGATGTATTTGACAGAGCTTTTTCTAGTTTCAAAAGTCAGTTTCTTATGTGCCCGCAAAATCCCAAAATTAGAAATCTTTTTTTTAACACTTCACCTTCGTGAATGGAACACCGAATTCTAAATATGTACCTTCCAATTTTTCCACTTAGCAGTTGCGGAGAAAACAGGCTATGACAGACGAACAGACGCGAGAATGATAGGTACTAATTAAGGCTTCCGTTTCTTTATTTTTGTATTTTACCTGGATATACCATGCCATACTATCAGCCCATTAATGCACCACTGCAGGGGCTTACAGCTCCCCTCGGAATGAGGAGGCTTGAAACTTAATCAATGATCGGACAAACCGGGACTGACGGCTCACCAAGCTCTCCGACGTACAGAGTCAGATATACTTATGTATATAGTAAGAAAAAACTCGTTGGTACAGGTCCTGGGATTCGAACCACGGCCTTGTAAACAAAAAACGCCCTCGCTATCATGACTGGATACACAAAAAGTAATAAAAATCTGATTGCCCTATAGTTAAGAATTACTTTTATGCATTTAAAGTACGAATTGCCTAGAAGTCCTCTTCTGCGCTTACCGTCTAACAACTCGTACTCTAGCTAGCTGGTGTGCACTAGTTGCGAGATGGCGAGTTTCAGTCCGAGTTTAGTACGCGAGATCCCCGCGCACCGCCCTTCACCCCCGCAAAATTTCGTTCGACATTTTCGATGCTGCGAAGTGACATTTCTGATTCTATTAAAACCAAACGCTGCTGTCACATTTATTTACTCTATAAATAAATAAACCTTATGCTATGAACGTATTTTTGTTGGCCGAGTAAATGAAGATGTTTTTTACTCACACTTTGTGTTCAAAATACCTGGCTATAGTTCATACAGCTTAATTTCAGACGACTTAATTTGCGTAATGCCCCTTTCACGTTCATCCGTATAGGTAATTTTGATAATAGTTTGAGAACCAACACGTTCTATCAATTACATTCAAATGGGAAACGAAATTGGTACTAGTACGCTGTAACGTCTTCTTTACTATCCGCCCCCGCTATCTTTCGACACGTCCATTGTCTCACTTGCTATTTCTTACGTTTAAGTTTGCGTTTTTTAACCGTGATTGATAAGAGCTAACGTAATACGTTGCGTAAATATAATCGATCGTAGGATAGCGACTACGATTGTATTTTATTTATGAGAGTTTTGTAAGTACAAAGTCGAGGCATTAAATATGTTAACATGTTTAAAAACACGGAAGCAGTAGCATACTAGATTTGTAAGTTTTCAAAACGCCAAGTATACCTGGATAGACTTCTGTATATCTATCAAAAAGCTTCAAGCCATAAATACCTGTGGCCTTACTGGCCGATATTTTATTCGTCTTTCAAAGACGAGCCAAATATAACTAATACGTCATGTATGAATACAAAATATTAAACATTTATTTTGTTATATGATGAATATCGATACTGGTACCGGGTCTTGGTTGTTATATGTATGTGGTGTCTTCGCTTGGTACCTAAAACACAAGCTAAGGCTTAGTTTGGGGCCTAGACGTTGTTGTCATGTGTACGTTATTGAATACATCTAAAAATAAATAAAATAAAAAATGGATATAAGTAGAAATAAAATAAAATAAAACACACAACATTGTGTTATACCATTTAATGTGACACGTGATCATTGAAATGGCAGCAACCAATCGTAGTAGAGATACGGAGAATTCACATGAATTAATATCCATCCAAACATACGCTACCGATCTTTCATTTGCGTATTTGTCATGTTAAATTGTAAATTTTTTAAAAATGTTTTACATTCATTACCTACTTATATATTTTATTTTGTATATGAATACGTTGGGTACATTTGTATCGCTGCCGTTATAAGACAAAAAAAATGCGTCGTGTAGAATACATATATTATTATATATAAAATCACTTTAAGTACATTAACAGCGCAGTTTCGAATGTCTAGGTATGCGCGTACGCAACGCACCGATCCATCGTCAAAACGTAAATGTCGGTCCATAACTGTGGACCACCGCTATATTTGTTCCGAGAGAAATATTTATATCTTTCATCTCGGTTCCAGTTAGTGCATTTCCTCTCGACTACACACGAGCTTTCGACGCTTTTAAACGACAGTTATTAGTATAAGGTATGCCGAACTAACTTAGTGCTTTTTCTGAATTTTTATAATTATTTAGATTAATGCTTTGCTGCTATTTATTTTAGTTTCTATGAAATCTGTGGAATCAAATAAGAATTCAGTTTACTTTTCTTCTTAAAATATTATAAGACAAAGGCGTTATCTGAGTCTATCAATTTGTACGGTTTGTTTTTTTAAACTTTTAAATCATTTAGTTTAAAAAATATCTTCCGGAAGGTTCATATGTATAATAAATGCATATTATATTTGTAGAAAGTAAAGAAAAATCAATATCTTGTAACCAATTCCTAAAAATATTATTAAATTGCTAATTCTGGCTAAACCTTATGAGATGCATTAATGTAATGTACTTATATCTAAAAATTATTGTTTATCTTGAAAAAACCTACAGAAAGTGCGCCGTAGTATATGTATGTTATCTCTTAAAGATAACCCAAAGTAATAATTTTTAGGGTTCTATACCCAAAGGGAACAAACGGAAACCCTAATATTAAGGCTTAGGCCTCCAACAGAGCGACGCTGATGGCGGTCACGGACATCAGCTCTTTTTATGATATCAAAAACAATCACATAGATCTCCGCTGACGATCAGCGGCGCCTTTCGTATGAAGTTCTATACGTGTGCGGCGTCGTCGTTGCTCTGTTGTGGGCGTAACACTTAAAAATTTTTATTCTTTGAACCCCTGGACATCTATGGGTTATAAATGAGAGTGATCGCCAACGAATGAAAAACTTAGTCGGAGAAGCCATAGGATAGGCCTATGAAGCTGTTGGCTGCACAGCTACTTCTATATAGCCCACAAAAGTACAAAAAAAAAAACAATATATAAACCTCATTTCTAATTCTTCTGCTCTAATGATTTTATCTGTATTTCGTATACTCTCGCCTTTCGGTATTTATTATACGAATCACAATGACTAACTATAAATAAAGCAAGTGCACGGAGGCACAACTCGGAAGCCCACATCCGGGCCCAACACAAACAATACCCGATTCCCCCAATCGCCTTCCCATTTCCTATTCATTCATCGATGAATTACGTACTTTAAATAGCGTTTGTTAGTATACTTTGCTTTGGGACCTCTTTCTTTGAAATGTACGAATGAACTTCAAACATTTGGCCTACACTCACTAAGTCGTTAGCTTCATTTCTCGTGAGAAAAAAAATGGGAATATTTTTTTACCAGTCTGGGTATAATTTGCGAGAGTTTTGCCAATAGTCCATGCTTGACTAGTGCAGGTTGGTGACCAAAATGGTTTAGACCTACTTTTTCTCTGGTAGACGTTACTACTCAATTCCTTGAGGACACTTAAGACAGAATAGTCGCCTCTTACGACACAGGATTTTATTCTATAGTGCTATACCAGTGCTGCAGGACCCATTCCTGTAGCTTATACTGAGTGGAGTCCAATTTTGGCTATGCTGAGTTCTTATATATGTATATAAAATAAGACTTTTTCTTCTTGTATTGATGCTATTATGTTAGTTTATAGTTTGATATATTGTTTAAGTTGTATAGCCAAATAAATGATTTTTCTTTCTTTCTTTCTATATTCGTCTACCGGGCAATGGTGAAAGAAAAGTTCAGTTTAATTCTGCGTAAGCTTACATGAAGTTTGTTAGTACCATTTGTGTATTTTTTTTAATTTAAGATAACATAAGCAAGTTTTTTAAACAGTCCCGCTTCAAAGCAGGCCCCATATAGATTTAATCTTTTAAACTATTAAAAACTCAAGTGAGTCGCATAAATAGCAGGTTTGTGGTAGATAAAAATTGGTTTCTTTATGTCTAACTGACGAAACTATTGATATTATTTTTTTCTTTGCGTATTTTAATTATGCAATTTTTTTGAAATTTTAGGTAACTAATACGGACAAACAATTATAACTACGTTTATACTTCATCGTTTCACTACTATTAAAATTAAAAGAAATATTAAATTATGACCAAAATCTAATTTATCAGAGGAAAATTTAACAGTTCTGTATTCTTAAATGTCATTGATAAAATATTGTACATGGTAATTTTATAATATTTCTCAAACAAATTAAATATTTCATCATATATACTGAAGAGAAATTTGTCACAAAATAGGTAAATATTGGAAAAGATCTCTAAATTGTTGTTTGTAAGACATTTTCGTTGGTCTGAGAAACATTTATATATATGTATATATATTTTCATTTATTTTGGGAGAATTTCCTCATAAAAGTAAAATATATGGTAAAATATTTCCTTGTATTGAGAAATCTTTTCACTGTGTATATATATACCTCAATCACACTGTTGAATATCAACCTCTTTAGCATGTGTGTGTGTGTAACATTTCTATTTATTATATATATTCGACTTCAGTTCCGTACGGTTTCATTAAAAGTGCTCAGTGTACCGTGTCAGTCATCGTTATATGGGATACACTAAGGGTTGCCAGCCGTTCGAGTTTAATAGCGTTTTGATCTTAGATTAAAACTGGGGAGATTTATTTTATTTGGATTTGGAAACACCTTTGGATCGAAAACTTAATAATCAAATTGAAGTTCTATCAACCACAGCAAGTGATGGATAAAGAAAGGTTACAATCTAGTATATTACGCAAACCTAAAAAAATATTGTTAGTGCACGATACATTCCAATCTTCCAGTTTTGTTTCAGAAACTACAGACAAAAACAAGTAATAAGCAACGAAATTTGACGTGAGTGTTTCAGAAAGCACTGGAATGTTTAAACCATGGGAAATATAAACAAGACGCGCTTAATGAACGAACTACCAGATTCTGTCAGAAGTGTTGAGTGATAACATCGAGGTGGAGATCAAATTCAAAGAAGAATAAATAAATTGTCGTAAATGTCAGTGTTAAAGCAACATGCCTATTTTACAAAAAATAAATTTATGATAGGTACGAAGACAAAAGAGATTAAGAAAGGAAAAAGATGGTGGGAGGAAATAGGAAATAAGTAATAGGGGGTAGAGGTGTGGAGCAAAATGAATGCAGCGAAAATGTATTTATTGAACCAAATTTAAGAACCTGGCCAAAGCTGTTTTGAAAAAAAAAATTAGAATATAAAAATGGATGTCGAACGCTGAATTAAACGTGAAAGAACATGCCGTGTGTTTTACTGAATGTCACATAGAACCCAGTGTCGTAATAATATCTATATTAGTCTGATCCCAAACTGAAGAGTCAGTTTTGAAGTCCTATATTTAGTTCCCAACCCTAGCATCATTTACGTGCGCTCGTTTGTCGCGTGGTGAAGATCTTCGTTCTTAATAAAACTCGGTGACAGTTTTATCTGGTTTCATTCTGGGCTTAATTTATATAGACTGACTTAGTTATTCCTTTTAAAAAGTGTCAGTGTACAATAACGCTACAATAGGCACATAAATATATTGGTGCCATAATGACATCGACCTCTAATGTAATTTAGAACAGATTTCTAGTTATTATAATTGTGTGTTAAACATACCTACTCATGAAGCGAAAAGTTTCACGTTTCAAGACCCAGATCTCTGTTTTGTTTTAGTGTACAATTCAAATTCAAAGTTTTTAAAGGTTTATTTTGGGTATTGTTAAAAAAATGTTTATTAAGAATAGTACAGAAGCAATGAGCAATGAATAAACGTTAAAAGAAGAAAAAGTAATTTAAATATCGATAAAAATGTTAATACTACATTTTTATCGATATTTAAATTACTTTATGTTTACATGATTTTATAAAATCATGTAATTTGTATTTACATGATTTAAGTTATTTTTTTCAACAGTAATATCTCATCACGTGGGTCGGGGAAAAAGTTTCTTCGCATTTTACATGAAAACTCAAGACATTTTTCTTCAAAATTTCTTTATATTTTATTACAGTATATATATGTGCTATTTTGCCACATAAAATTTTAAAATGTATCAAATTTCTTCATTAGATTCACTCATTTTGACAGAAAGAAAAACAAATGAAAAACGGCGGAAAACAATATTTTACTAAATTGTTTCTTTTTTTGAAATCTAACCTTTTTAATAGTATCAAAACCAGTCAGATACAACTAGTACAGCCAAGAGATTTTCTTAAAACTATATACAAACTATATGCGAAAAGACTTTTTCCCCGACCTAATAGATTAATTAGCTTAAAAATAAATAACACCAAAAGATTCGTATCAAAATTATCTAGCAACGAACAGTTTTAATTATCGTTTTAACTCCAAATTAATCAATTATAATATGTAAAACCCTATTTTAATTGCATGATTGCAACCAACAAATATTTCACAATGTACTTTCTATTGGATACCGCACATCGGATCATCATCATCAGCCCATTTTACCCCACTGCAGGGACTTAGGCCTCCCCTATGGTGAGGAGGGGGTTTGGAGCTTAAATCCACCACGCTACTCCACTACGGGTAGAGGATTGTAACGACCGCCATCTATTGACAGCGTCCGGGACCGACTGCTTAACGTGCTCTCCGAGGCACGGAGTCAGTGATAGTTAATGTACTTAAGTCAGAAAAACTCATTGGTACACGCCCGGATTCGAACCATGGCCCTATGGGGCCTTATAAATTTGAGACAGGTTCGTTGCGCTCTGGGCTATCATGACACACGCACGCACGCACATCGGATAGGGTCTCTCCATCTAATTTAAACGAGATTCGTGCCTTAAAATGACTGGCTATAGAGTACGTTGTTAAACTAAGTCGGTGTGGTAACTTCGTGCATGTGTGCAATGCAATTATTTATTTACTAATTTGTTATAGAAAAAAAAAGTAGAGACGCATCAATTGCCTTCTCTGTCACTATGTTACTAAGTGTCCTTATAATTTATAAATAGTTAGTTGAAATTGTTTTAAAATGACTAGAACCGCCTGCGTTTACATATTTCTGAATATTGTAAGTAAATAAATCATTAAGAACGTAAGGGGAGATTCATTACCTTTCGTCCTCTCTTACATTTATCTGTTTACTCCTTTTTTAGCTTGTTATTTTAAAACTGATGTGAAAATCACGCAATAAAATAAGCTCATATTACAAAAATACTTTATTTTCGATTTACAGACAGACATTTTTATTTTTTCATACGTTAAGATACAAAGTAACCTAGATTATACTCTGAAAAATTCTCTATTTTTCAATGAAAGTAAGCAAAATCTGTTCAGCCGTTCCGTAGATTAGCTCATAGAAACAAACAGACCGACAGACGCGATAATATATAGCCTATAGCCATTCTGAAGGTCAATTTTAAACATTGGTTTTAATGTTTCTTTAAATGTTTAAATCTAATATTTAAAACATTGGTGAAGGAATTTTTCTAATTGCACGAGTAGTTTAGGATATTACCTCCTACATCCTAACAAACTTACAAACTTCAATACCTCTCGGTAATATACGTTTTAGTATAAACAATGAACGTTAAATGATATAGATTTATATTGGAATAATTATATTAATAAACCTCTATTACAATTATATCGTATATGTAAATCTTTACTATATTTTATTAAGTATCTAATTAGTTAAACTAGCTTTTAGAGTTCTTACATGTATCGCTTTAGTTTAATCCTTGTTTCACTTCTTCATTTCGTCAGCCCATTTTTACCCGACTGCAGTGGCTTAGGCCTCCCCCAGGGGTGGAGGGTGGCTTGGAGCTTAAATCCACTACGCTGCTCCACTGCGGGTTGGGAATTGTAACTACCGCCATCTATTGACAGCGCCCGGGACCGACTGCTTAACGTGCTCTCCGAGGCACGGAGTCAGTGATAGTTAATGCACTTAAGTCAGAAAAACTCATTGCTACACGCCCGGATTCGAACCATGGCCATATGGCCTTATAAATTTGAGACAGGTTCATTGCGCTTTGGTCTATCACGAATCCTTGTTTATGTCTTCTATATTAAAATATACTTCTTCAAACTACTCTATTTTCACATTGAAATTAGTATTTACCACAGACAAGTCAACCTTATAGACCACGCTTTGACAGGGAGTAGCATTCGCCAAGGCTATGTAGTGACACTACATAACTACGTCACAAGCAGGTCGGAAGCCATTAAATTGTAAATTTTGAACGAGCCAATGAAAACTAGCCGACCTCTCCCCGCACCCCGCCACTTTTTGGCGATTTCGTTTTCGTACTGACGTTTATTAAAGCGTGGTCTAGAGGTTGACTGGTGTGTGGTATTTACTTAAACTCCGCAGCGTGTAATGTCTCGAATAATGTTTAAATTAACATCAAAACAATCTCAAGTGTGACATACAGTAAGCGACATCAAAAGCGGACGTAAACCTTCAACGTCAGTGTTAAACTAGTATATTCTTAGAAATACCTTGTCGCCTTTTAAAATGTTTACTCATTCTGAGGCATAGTGGTACAGTGGTACACGGAAAAAATTAGTTACTTCTATGGAGCATATGTTAGCGGTATTTTGGGTATTGATAAAAACATTATTAGGGATAAGACTGGTGTGTTAAGAATTTGTTTATCCATAAAGATCTCAGTTGGGCATGTGGCTTAAATCTTTTACTTTTTGTACAGGGACAGTGAACGTGTAAGATTCAATATTATCCTATGTTTACGGTGTCAAGATAAAAATTTACAAATACCAGAGATAATTTTGTCTGCTGTGGAAAATTTATCCATATACATAAAACTAAAACGATGTCTGCCTGTTTGTTAGTAACAAAATAAACTGTACTGTTTGACATATTTTTAGAGTTCTATACATCAAAAGGAAAAAAGAAATCTTTATCACTTTGTTATTCATGTGTCTGTCTGTCTGTTTGTTTGTCTGTCTAGACCCTTTTCCTCAGGAACGAGTGGAGTAAATCACCTATAATTCGTTCACCTATAATTATGAAATTTGGCAAGGACCGAGGTCTCGTAAATACAGCGCAAATAAAGTAAAAAACCCGTAAATAATTAATTTGTTGTTATATCACTTAATAAAAAAAAAAAAATTAAATTTATATCTGGTTTTATGTGCCATCTGGTGATGAACAGCGATGAATGCATTATACAAATAACAGCACGGAACCCACGTGGCATGGGACGCAACTGGGACTCGTAGTTGGCCGGTTTATATTATAAGGATCTTGATTAATATTACTTAATCTGTAAGGTTCTGTGGATTTCATGCAATATTTTATTATCTCTCATAATAACTAATTAAAAGTTTACTAAAAGTTTTATTTCATTTATTAATTAAATAACAGTATTTTGGTTTTTTTACAGTAGTAGAATACTATTTACAGAAGTACGTATCTATGAAACTATGAAGAGTTATAACAATAAATAAATAATATTTAAATTAAAAAAATAATGAAAAGAAGTTTTACATTAAAAGTTGTAAAAGATAATTTAAAAATTAAGGTCATCAAAGGAACCAACCAAAAAATTTTATTAAAGAAGCATTAAAGAAAGTCTATTCAAAGTGATGGAGATGGAGATTTACTCCAGTACACATCTTGTCTACGTCATACATTATAAGCAAGTGTAAGTGTTGAAAATTCACGAAGCTTTTATGTTGTCGAATCGATGAGGGAATCGTTTTTAACTAAAAATTTGTACAAAACTGTCAAAAGTTAACGCTTGAGATTGGAGCTATTTATTTACTGATTTATATTCTTTTCCTTTGAAAAAAAGTAGAACTTACATTAGTAATGTACTCATAATTTACATGAACAGACTCACGTGAATCGAATACCCAGAACGAAAATAAATCTATGCATGCCCTTATGGTGGGCTCGTCCGAGTTAACTTTGGGTCGTGTTTACTTCGTGGAACTATTTTAGTCACAGTACACTTTCTAAACAAAAACACTTCTGCGTACGCGGTGGCGGCGTTCCATTTTCTTAATATAATCTAACTTCGTCGGCTATGGTGGCAAACTGGCTAAGCACTACGTCTTGGATACAACGGTCGTGGGTTCCATTCCCGCATAGACCTTCAAAGCATAAGTCGAATAAATACCAGCTCAAAACAATATGATGGATTTATGCTCGAAATTCCTTAAGTCAACGCTGAGGAATGGCTGTACTCCAGCAGTCCAGCAGTCGAAGACTTGGGAGCCTAATGATGTGATGTGACTTCATATAACATTAGAGTTGGTATGTTGGCGGATACGCTGTCCTCTTGCAGTATGCTGTAGGTATCTCGTAATCTAAACTCTAAAATACGACACAAAAATGTGAAGGAAGAGAATGATCTGAGACAAATCTGAGACAAAACTATATATGTAGGCATATTTTTACTTATTTTCATTGTATAATTATTTTTGAGACGCGTATCTCCGAACAAATGGGTACCGACACCTCTGACCTACTCAGGGCTCTGGGTGTGACTTCGCATATCAGCCTGGAATTCTTGTACACAACTATATTAGTATTTAGTTACTAATTGAAATTAAAAAAAAAATATTCAATATAAGATGTTTACACACACTTATTGAAGGTCAAAATTAATTGATTAGGTACCGGTTCGGAAAACTAGAAGGAGAAGAACCGGCAAAAAACTCCTCACTGTTCATTTTATTTAAATATATGCTTTTCTTAATTCTTATTTTTTAATTTAAAATGATCTTACAGCTGCTACAATGATGTCCATGCACACTTATCATTTAAATACTTGCATGTTATTTGCACTGCACACCATTGAAATCGATTCTTGTTGTGTCCCACCCATGGCTCACTGTCCATGTCCCAACTTTAAGTCGTTCTAGTTTTTTGAACCGACTCCGAAAACCTTGTTTTATGGTTTCGGGATGTTTACAATAATACAATTGTAGAGATGTAATTTTTTTGTGGAGTGTTTAAATGGGAAGAACACTTATTAATCCTGTATTATTAATCTTGATATTTACGTACCATACCATCAGCCCATTGATGCTCCACTGCAGGAGCTTAGGCCTCCCTCAGGTTGAGGGGGCTTGGAGTTTAATCCACATTAAAAGCTAAATAAAAGATATTTTTCGCCTTAATTAGTTTGCATGGTTTTTACGAACTTGTATCAAGACTGTTCGGATTGTGAAAATTCAGTTTTAGTCGTCGCGTCGTGTCGTCGGGAGGAAGTGGTACCGGCCATTCCAGAAAAGAATTGTTTTTTATAGTAGCCCTTAATGTTTTATTTACGGAAACACTAAAATAAGACAATAAAAAAATAAAAAATAAATTTCATATAAGTAGCCGTACTAAACAGGCCGCGTTGTCCTTTGAGGTTTGGAAAAATTACCTATTTAATATATTACAGGTTCAAATCATGGTGATATCTCGAATTTTTCGAAGTATTAAATTATATAATACTTTTCCTCTCCTCATGTAAAATAAAAGCATCTGCGTTACAAACTTCTTAGGCCGTAATGACTTAAACAACTAACCACAGCTGTGATTGCTGTACAGCCATAATGGTGTCACATTACGTATATGATAACATAGACGTAAGAAAGACGTTTCAAAATATTTTCAAGTGTCGTGAGAATGGGAAAAGGGCTTGACAACAGAAGGTTCCCACGAAACATTTATATAAATACTTACCTACCTATTAATACAGACACGTTCGGAATAGATAATCATAGGTTACATAAAACACATGTTCAATTATGAGAATTTATACGTATTATGAGAGAATTAGATAAAATATTAATATGATAAAAACTAAAATTTACACTATAGTAAACCATAATACTTCATTTTCAATTGTGTTCATTCGTGTGGATCAAAAGGGTAACTAAACCCAAGGGGAGTATTTTTCAAACCCATTGCCACATTAGTAAGTTTTTGCGTAAGAGAATAAAATATTATTATTGAAGGTATTTGTAATAATAAACAACTTTAAAACATATTTTAAAATGTGTATTTATAATAATTCTACTAATCGGATCGCAAAGAATATATTATTATAATAGAAGCATTTTTTTTAACAAATTAATAATAATAAATAAATAAACATAAATTGATGGTTCATAAAATGTCTAATAATTTTAAAAATTATGAGATGATATTATAGAAGATATAACCAAAATTAAATATCAATAATGATTGATAAATAATAATAGTAGTTATAATTTATAGTGCAATATTCGACGACTACGAGGGTTGGCACTTGCGCGATGGCGTTGGCATTCTATCCCGTTTCCGCGAGATAAAGGTAGGGTAAGAGTAAAAAGGAGCGCAAATCTCGAATTGATCACGTGTTGCGGATGCTGCATAAAATTGCTTCTGAAGAGAACCAAACTGTCTGGAAGCTTTACTAAAAGACAAAATTTCTTTCTTATTAAAAATATTTTTTTACCAAAGTGATTATAGAAAAATCATAAACAGATTTGTAAGTATATTTGGATTTCTATGGTAATCTCGAAAAAGCCTAATAGTACGTAGCTATTTTCGTACATACGTACGTAACTCATCAAAATAAAGCAGGAAAGAGGTGAGGTAGCCCTACTCACTAATTGCAGTTTCATAAAAGTAAACGTGTCACGAAAAAATTGACGCATCCTTTGGATGGCGTACCTTCTTTTTTTGATCGTGTAATAATCACATAATGTAGACACGCGGTGTAATTAATGATGTCTCATTACATCGTAGTATTGAATATTTGGGAATGGAGCTGCAATATTATACCATACTATTTGTGCACAAACGCAGTGACAGGGCAGCCCATATATTAACTCTCTAATGGATATGTGTTCTATATTACATAATTATATAATTAAGTTCACATTTTTCCATAGATGAATTTGAATATTGTGAGTGCAGTTAATAATCGAACCTATTAAACGTCCATCAATTTTCACATTATTATGACGTAATAATCAATAGCCAATATTCAAAAAAACCTTGAACGAAGAGTGTAAGTAAGGGTAGTTTTATCAAAATGTTTATAATTAACAAAAACAAATAGCTCTGTATGTATTGTTATCCAAATTATGAAAAATAAATCAAAATTGCAAATACAATTCAACTCGTAATTTAATAATAAACATAATATCAGTAATAATATATTATCAGGGTATTGAACTTGACCTTCCATGTTGGTTCCTTAATGCAGAACACACTTCACTTTCCCATATGCCGCAGCTGGCTCAGTCTCGTTTGCCGCACAGTCGTGGACAGTACAGTTAAATCTAAGGCAATTGTTTAGCACACAATTTTGTTAGAATTATCACAGAAATATACTAGACTTTTAATTAAAAACAGTGATATAAATTAATTTAGTACAAATAGTTGTGAACGAGTTGTGATAAGTGGTTTTAAGAATTCTGAAAATTTCTCAGCCGGCGCGGCGTGACCAGACCTGTAAGATTTATCTCGAATTAATTATCTAATGCTTCAGGTTTTAGCTTTTACATTTTACATTTACATAATTTCATTTTGTAAATCCTGTATATAAATAGCTGATAACTGGTAAATATGTTCGAAAATTAAATAAAAATTCGATAATCTAACTACAATATAATATAGAAATTTATAAATTAGTTTTCAGATAAATTCGATAATTATAAAGGAAAGAACTTTTGAATTTTCCAGTTTTCAATTATCGTTCTGCACCCTAATATCTCTAAATAATTTTATTTCAAATTTTTTTTATATTGTTTTTAATTTAAATTTAAAAAAAAAATTAGAGTGAGAACCTACATATTATTTTGTGCTTGAGCGGAACGGTTTTTAGCTATACTATAAGCGGGCAAATGTAGGTATTAATAAAGACATGCAAAAAAATTTGTATAATTTTTTGATTTTTTGTGATCACGATAATGTCAGCAAAAAAGTACGCTGTAACCCAAAAGTACTCCATTTGATATAACACTGTCTTTAATTAGATTTTTTTTTAAATTTATTATTTATTTATTTAAAGTTTTTTAATTTAAATTAAATCGAATTTAGTGTGACATACATAATTTTAATATCGTACTGGAAAACCAACAAAATTACGGAATACCGTTAATTTTGTGTTTATTTTATTTATTTAACAAAATTTTAAAAAGAAAACATTTATTACTAATTATTATGACGTATGGTCTGTCTAATCAATGGGGTCTGGTATTTTTCCTGGGTTTTCAGTGAAATGCGGTATCTTAATGTTTCGTAGTTTTCAAAGGTTGAACGCATGGACGTAGGTACATAAAGTCAGCGAGTCGAGACCATAAAAATGGGTTCAAAAAGATGTAGTACAGTACCCGGCCGTAACTTATGCACAAAAGTTCTAAAAAGCGGCTAAGTAAAAACAAGTTTAAAAATAAAATTCTAAGTAATCTTGTAATTTTTTATTTAATTATAATAACGTCAAATATTGTAGATTTGTAATTAAATAAAAAAACCATAGAATACCTATAGTTTTATTTTTAAACTTCTTTTTACTTAACCACTTTCTAGAACTCGTATGCATAACTTACGGCCGGGTACTGCACGCCACCCGTAGACTATAAATACGTATACGCCACTTCATGTTTTGACATACTCAGTGTGAAGTAGAATTTAGTGTGATACAGTTCCAATCAAACTTTATGGCGGATGTGAACATAGGCACAAGTCGCGTCGCAGTAACCGGTGGTAGGTGTAGCAGAACGCAGTGGAGCGAGGGGTATATGACTGGAACCTGCGCAAGCACGCTTATAGTGTTGTATTCCGATCCGCCGTAAAGTTTGAGCCGAACTATACGCATTCGTAAATTCGTACTAGGAAAGAAATAAAGATTCTGAAATCACATTTCAAGTGTAATATAACAAAACATTTAAAACTTACAATGATAATGAATTATCTTGTGTCTTATATCTACGTCTGTCATTTTGCTCGGGTTTTTGGTTGTGCCTAATCATAAGACGCTCCATCTTATGATTTTGTTATCTAAGTTTGAACCATATCATCCATTTAAGTGCGAAAACTTCATCAAAATCACATTATTGATTTTTTCAGTTCAAATACGCAAAATAAAAACAGAAATGTCTTCTTTGGGTTCCTAATTTGAATACCTAATTAGTTGTTCTCATATGTAGATACAACATCACTAGATTAGAATTTTTATGACAGGTATATAGATGATGGTGAAATATTTTTAATTATTTCTGTTTAGTGGCCAATCAGATTTATAAACGAGGTATTATAAATAACCGACCTGACAGGGAGTCGAATCTGGGACATGTTTTGTCCTCGATATAAATTAGGACAGTAGGTTTATTTATTTATTATTTTTATAGTTTACGCTCTCAAAAGAGAAGATGACAAGTGAGCTAACGAATGGGATTCGCACATTTAGGTTTTGTAGCTAGGTAATTAAATAAATAGATGTACATTACGAGACCTTTTCAATTGCCAAAGTACATGGCCACATGGAACAAGTGTACTCATTGTTATTTATTTAATTCGAATATAAGCGTGCCTTATTTAATTATAATATATTATAACATAATAGCAGGAAATATCCGGCATCCCAAATATCCGCTAATATGATTAATATGTTTTAAAGCTTAATTTAAAAAAAAAAGTGTATGTTTATTAAGCTTACTTGGACAAAGACGCGGGCGAACGCTCGTAGTCAATAAAATATATTCCATATTGAAAAATAAGATATATATTGTATATTAAGACGCTATTATATTTTATCGTTGACGACCGCTTAGCCTAGTGGGTAGCGACCCTGCCTACAAAGCTGGAGGTCTCGAGTTCCAATCCCAGGTCTGGTCAGTATTTATATGATGAATATTGATACTGGTACCCGGGTTTTGGTTGTTATATGTATGTGGTGTCTTCGCGTGGTACCCAAAACACAAGCTAATGCTTAGTTTGGGGCCTAGACGTTGTTGTAATGTATACGTTATAATAATAATAATGGAATAATAATAACGTATACATTATATATAAATAAAGAAATAAATAAAAATTATTATTATTATCGAATAATGAAAAATAATTTAATGTACCTAAATCGGAAATAAATAATACATGCGAAGATCCTCGCTAGAATTTTGAGAGTTGAGAAAGATAAAATACAATACCATAATAAAATACCTGAATATTTTTAGAGGCCTCTAACTGCATAAACTATAATTTAAGTGAAAAACACTTATGGGCAATTCCATCGTCACTCACGTCACTTTTAACTGACAAACGAGAGACGTTTCTCTATGCAATTTTATGTCTTTATTTTATATAATTTTATTGAAGTAATTTATTTAATTAAAAAATGAGTTGCCGTAGTGACGTGAGTGACTGGTCCCTCATGTCACCATTTTAATTTTATTCCATCTCCATGTTAACAAAATATGGTTGAATCCGTACTATATTTTCAAATGCTGTGAGCTGTCAGTGAAGTAAAAAATATGATTTGAGAATGAATTAACAAAACAAAAATGTTAAAAGAAAAACAAAAGCTTTATTTGGATACTCACATCATAAAATAGATTAGTTTTTGCTTGTACTTTATGTGGAAACAATAGATGCCTATGAAAAATTTTTAATGAGAAAATAAAAAAAATATATATATAAATATACAAATATTTCTAATAGTAATAATACATGAAATCTACTTACTTTTAACGAGTTCTTTTTCCACATAGGGTACAAAACATATTAGAAAAAAATACGCGAGCACCACTTAACCGAGAACATTTAAAACTGACTTTAATGAATTTTGTGTTCTCAGTAAAACTATTTCGTCGTTTCGTAATTTTTACATTTCTATGTATCAAAACAATGGTTTTGATACATAGAAATGTAAAAATTAGAAATTATTATTTGGTCGTCTTTACGTCGCATTTTGATGGATCTACCCTTAAAAAAACATTGACCAAATACTTCTCTAATTAGCCTACGGCGAAGCCAAACCTAGAGTAATGTCTTTTGTAATTCGTCGTTCAAGCAAAGCAAGCAAAGCCACAGCCACAGATAGTTTAAAATTAATCTGAAATTTGTTATCTATAAGCTAAAATTCAAATTCAAAATTCAAAGTCGCTCAGCGTGCTATGGAGCGGGCTATGCTCGGTGTTTCTTTGATGGATAAAATCAGAAACACTGAAATCCGTCAAAGAACTAAAGTTGTCGACATAGCCGAAGCGATCAGCAGGCTGAAGTGGCAATGGGCCGGTCATATTTGCCGTAGAACTGATAACCGATGGGGTAGACGAGTTCTCGAATGGAGGCCACGTACCGGAAAGCGAAGCGTTGGACGCCCCCCGGCCAGGTGGACAGATGACCTGAAGCGCCATACCGGGGGTAGTTGGATGCGAAAGGCGGAGGACCGTGTGTGGTGGCGAGCCTTGGGAGAGGCCTATATCCTGCAGTGGAGAGACACGGGCTGATGATGATGATGATGATGATGAAGCTAAAATTATATTATCAACGCGTACGCAAGGCGTTTATACACATAAATCCCCGTTTAATATACTGATAACGCGTTACAGTTTGCATTGTGTACGCAGCCATGATAACCTCTTATTTTTCGCAAACATAATATTTATAAAGATATACGATCAAGACGTCATTGTTTTTATCTTTTTGTTTTAGAGAAAAAATCCTATAGTAAACTATACTAAGTTAACAATTGATGTATATAAAAAAATAATTATATAGGTAAAACAAATGTTAAAAGATAATATCTAAATGAAATAGTGTTATACAACAATATGGCTAGAAAATATTGTAGGTTGTAAAAAGGATACAAAGCCAAAATTTGTCGAACACAACGCACCATGACAGATGTTGATTGCGTTAAATGCAAATCATCGCATTATAAATGCGTAAATGTTTTTTTAATTTTACTTACATTTCCAACTACTACTTGTCGATTATTATACAAATGTTTATGTCGCATTATTTTCTAATAATCGGTAAATCCGACTTCGGCAGAAAGGTCAACGAAGAATTCAACTCGGTCACATGAGAGTCGGCTGGGCAGAGCGTCAAGAAAGCTACTATACGTATAGCAGCAGCGTCTTTGAAAATACCAATATACTTCACAGCCTAAAGACCAGTCTTTGAACCGAGAAATCCGCAGAACTAAACCTATGAACTAAATCTGATCGACCTTGCTCATATAATTAGCAAATAGCATTGGGCAAGTCACATCGCGCACAGAACTGATAGCCACTGGGAAAGAAACCACTGGTTCTTGAGTGTCGCCCACGTCTTGGACGTTGTAGCATGGACGGGCCCTCCAGTAGATTGACTGAAGATTTAATAAAGGTTACTTACTGGCCGCCGTTGTTGGTTAATGGTGGCCCAAAATCGTATATTGTGTAAATCTCTGGTGTGGTCTATTGGTGTGATCTATTGAAACAAAATTTTTATTCTACAGCATTACACTGCTAAAATGATTGTTCACGTACAAACTATTAATACAATTTCTGCAGAAAATACCTAAAAACTTAATATGAAAATTTAATTTAATTTCATATAAGCTTAAATTGTCCCAAGTTATATTATTATTCTGAACATCGAGGACACTGACTACTATACCAAGAAGATATAATAAAGAGAAACTTCGTAAACATGTCAATTATATAACGACCGCTAAGCCTAGTGGGTAGCGACCCTGTCTACGAAGCTGGAGGTCCCGGGTTCGAATCCCAGGTCGGGTCAGTATTTATATGATGAATATTGATACTGGTACCGGGTCTTGGTTGTTATATGTATATAATGTCTTCGCTTGGTACCCAAAACACAAGCTAATGCTTCGTTTGGGGCCGAGACGTTGTTGTGATGTATACGTTATTGTTATTATTATTATAACGTTATATGCTCACGGACAAACTGCACTCCTAAATTTTCTTCAAATTTCGATAATTCTTAAAAAAAATTATATTAATTTGGAATTCTATTTTAGTCATTAATTTCTTTAATTGGTTTTTTTTTATCTATTGCATCATTAATTTAGGAACAAAAAATTATTAATTATTATTTTGTACGTAAACGAAAAAAAAAAAACACTTTAAAAAGTGAGCGGTCAATTTGGTCCGTGAGTGATATAGGTTATTTGTTTAAAAGCTGATAAGCATATTACTTTTTTTTAAACTCAATTCTGTTATATCGGAAATAGACATACTATATCATTGTTGTGGACCCTGTCCTGTCATGCACCGCAAACATAAAAAATGGATAAAGAGACGATGCCTTACTACTAAAAATATTAGGAACATCAGAATTCTTAAATACTTGCTATAACAACACTTTATACGACACCTACCTACTTATACTAAATTATGCATTTATTTGTTCATAAACAATATATGCCTGTGACCTGAACCTGTGAATAATGAAATATTGAATTTTGTTTATATCAATCAAGAAAAAGAAAAGATTCTTCAAAGAATTATTTCGAATTTTATAATATTTAAAACAGTATATTCGGTACTTATAAAACGTAGAATAGAAACCTTTTATAATAATAATAATATCTGGAACATTCCACACTGCGCCATCTAGTCCCAAAGTAAGCAAGTATTATGCTTGTATTATGGGGTACTAGATAACTGAAATATATACTTAAATATTCTTCTTTTTATATAATGTATACATGTATAGATACTTTTACACCCAGACACGGAACAAATAGACATGTTCATGCAGACAAATAAATGTCCCGGGCGGGGATCGAACCCGCGACTCTCGGCTCCGCAGTTAGGGTCTGTAACCACTCGGTCAACCGGTCAGTCCGGTTATGCGCAGGATTCAATTTCTATTATTATTAATACTAAAAAGGTGTATTACAATATCATTATCATTTGATTTATTCTTTATTTGGGGTGCGGTACCCACACGGGACCCACCCATACGTTAATAATAGCACCCATAAAAAAAGCAAATAAAGGGACATTTAATGACATTATCGAATCCAAATGACATGTACTCAGTAAATATTGTATCAAAGCAACTGGACGCAACCATGCTAAATAACAATACCAGATTTTCCACAGAATCCCTTTTCTACATGAAACTACGCAAGTACATACAGTCACCATTCAGGAAAATGATTTCAATTTTATATTTTCAGATCTATTCATATAAAACCGTACTATGTTATGATATATATTGAACAAATTTATCATATTAATAATAATAACGCATATATCACAACAACGTCTAGGCCCCAAACTAAGCATTAGCTTGTGTTTTGGGTACCAAGCGAAGACACCACATACATATAACAACCAAGACCCGGTACCAGTATCAATATTCATCATATAAATACTGGTCCGACCTGGGATTCGAAACCGGGACCTCCAGCTTCGTAGGCAGGGTCGCTACCCACTAGGCTAAGCGGTCGTCGATTATGATATAAATTATGTATAATAATTTTATTTTCATTATACGTATATAAAAAAAAAAAAAACATATATACGGTCGAATTGAGTAACCTCCTTCTTTTTTGAAGTCGCTTAAAAATAAAACAGCACTATCTTGTGCAACACTAACGTTCCGCCCGCAGCCTCGCCCGTATTGACTATAGTATGTACCGATGTACTACTAAAGGAACATTTCAGGACATTGTAGATTGTGAAACTTTTTAAATAATTCCGAATCATGAAGAAAAAAAACTGGCATTTTCATAATCAGTAAAAATTTGTTACCATAAATGGTAATATCACAAATTTTCGCCACCCACCACAACCGAGAGTGGAATGCGGTGGGTTGTGGAGAAAACTGATAATTTATAAAAATACCTTTTACCACAGTTTCCTCCACAATAAAAAGTATACTATATCCGCCTTCAGGATCTGTTATCTGCCTGCCAATTTTCGTCAATAACGGTTCAGTTTAGGCGGTTTAGGCGGTTTAACGGTTAAACGGTTTAGGCGTGAAAATGTAACAGACAATGATGTAGTAGTAAATAAAGGTAAAGGTAGTAAATAAAGGACCCCTTCTTACTGCACAGCGTTCAACAATTGAATCACAAATGACGTACATACATTGTAAGCGTATAGGTACATAAATCATACTGAGTGTGAAATATGCGGAGCATTGTGTATAGAAAGAGATAGCTATCTGTAATGAATTACGCTTGAAATACATTTACCATATCAGCCCTGCAGCCTTACTGCAGGGGCCAGTGCGGGTTGGTGGATTTGAACGACTGCCATCTCATGACGACAACCGGGACAGACGGCTTAAAGTGCTTCTGAGACATGTAGTCAGTGATAGTTATGTACGTAAATAAAAAAAAAACATTGGTACATTCTCTGGGATTCGAATCACGACCTTGTAATTAAGAAGCGTCCTACATAAGACTATCACGATTAGTCAAAATATATTGTGAGGAAAACCGATGCAATAGGCGACAATTACTACAATTGTAGCAATTTTCATTCCTTGCTTTCCGCGCGTTAGTGCGACATCTACTTCCTATAGTAGGCACATATAATGTAATTGACAATTTAATACAACTGGTTCTTTGAAAAGCTATTGTAAACTATTTTATGTCATCATAAAGTGCTTACGCCTATTGCTCACGCGTACTTGTCACATATTATACTATTAACTGAATATAATTATTATTTTTGTAGCTCTTCCACATCGATTCAGTAAAGTGTTTTTACTCATTGCCTCGCGAAATTGCTTGTTTACAATATCAAACGCGCCTGTAACACAGCACTTTCACATAGCGCACGTTTTAGCAATTTTTATCCGAGCATCGCACCGTTCCGTTCTTACGTAAAGTCGCATTCGAGATGAGGAAGACGTTTTCGACTAATTGACTATCACGCGATTGCTCTAAAATAGTTCAAAACTAGCCAGCAAGAAGAAGTTTATACATATATAGACTACAGATTTCCGCTTAGTGCTATCCTGGCATACCTCTTTCGCCTCATCGACACTCATCACTCTTCTCATACACGCTCTCTGGCTCATCCAAATACTCCGGGTACTCTGGACTTGACCTTTTTCCAGTACGTCCCCGATCTGGTTCCTGTACGTTCGTTTAGGGCGACTCTTTCCGACAATTCCGACCCTACTATTCACCTCCGCACAGTAAATTTCTTTCAACAGTCTTTTTTCATGCATCCTCTCCAAATGACTAAACCAACGAGGAAGTTTATTCTACAAGTAATTAATTTATCAGAGTTCCGTAGTTACGACGGATCTTTATAACTTCATCGTGTCTGTCTGTTCGTTTATAATGCTTTTACAACTTCACGGATTCCGTGTTTGACAGTGAAACTCGAAATACAGTCCTCACACGTATATTTCGCTAATATTACAACACAGTCATTTATAACAAATAATTTTTATTAATTTCCACCAATGTACGAAATACACATCACATTTATTGACATAATTTTTTCTCTTTTTTCCTATTGAAATGATTTTAACACCTCATAAAAGACGATGGCACGATATAATTGGCTATATCTATTTTGATGTCACCGCACCGTTGAGCTCTAAGAAACTACAAAGTCGTTGAAAGTGAGTTCCTTTTTTTAAATTTGAAACCATTAATTAACGAAATCAGATAATAATTGTTATTAAAATAGAAAAATGTATGTAGCTAAGAAATCTTACTTTAATCTGATGGTCCGACCAACATTATCCGATGCATGCTTAACCGAATTTTTCGGTAACCATGGTTGGTAACCTACAAAAATGTGACAGAAGGGTCAAATCACATAATTTAAATTGAAGGCTGTTCTTTCGATGATAGGCGATAGTTTACTCATTGTACCTGTAGTTTACGTTACAGTAGATCATAAAAAGTGATATTTATTGTTGACTTTATTACTACGAAGTATAGGGACAAATAACTGACTGCTTTCATCTCATTTCATATTATTACGAATTTAAATTTCACGGTCGGCGCGCGCATCCGAATTGACTCCATTCCGCTAAAAATGAAAGTGATCGCTGTTCGCATAATAGGTACAATAATTTGTTATATTGTTATGCGGCTTTCCTTTTATGTATATTATTTTATATTCTATTTCTAGATAAATAAATATTGAAATTAAGAATTTAAGTGATCCTGATTTGTACTAATGAGATTACTAGCCCTTAATTGCTGCTTCATCTATTCATGATTTTCACGATTCTCACACATGTGATAATCGTCAAGAGGACATCCTCTTGAGCATGATTGGTTATTAGTTTACGTGGAATGTTCGCGATCCGTGCTACGAGGCTGCTCTATCATTTCTTTTATCAGATGCCGAAGTAACACCAGATGTTATGAGGTATTTTGAATTAGATGCGAGGTTTGTAGGCATTGGTATAAGGTGTAGGGGTAGATCTCGTCGCCATCCTGCAACTTTTTTGCCATGATTATCAAGCTTTTTTTCACGATTATCACATGTCCTCTTGAGCATGATTGGTTATTAGTTTACGTGGAATGTTTGCGATTCGTGCTACAAGGCTGCTCTACCATTTCTTTTATCAGATGCCGAAGTAACACCAGATGTTATGAGGTATTTTATTTTGGATGCGAGGTTCGTAGGCATTGGTATAGGGTGCAGGGGTAGATCTCGTCGCCATCCTGCAACTTTTTGGCCGCATTAGCATAGATATTTTAATATAGTTTTTAGAAAACTTTTACGTATAAAGAACATGTTGAGTTTAAGTTAAAATTTTGTAGGTTTTAGGTTAAGTTCGATCCAAGTAACACTTGACAGAAAAACAACTAAAGCTAAGTACCATTATACAGTTCTTAACTACTATTCCAGCTTGTCTGTTGATTGTAATTCAGTTATATTAACGCGACGATTAAAGCGGAGCAGAGTGCTAAACCACCCAGAAATCTTTTGATCAATTTAAAATCCAACCACGACAGGCGGATGGTTCACCAATTTCATTTAATATGGAAAATTGTTTTCCCATTTTTTTCCGAAGGCATGAGTTACTTCACCCACCTTAACAAGGATTCAAGCTTCCACTCTTTCCGCCCCTCCCCTATATCCTCAACTTTCAATGTTCATTCAAAGTCTTATATTAAATACATTTTAATGTTATGTACGAATACTATTGCAGCATTGGACCAACACTTCTAAGACGAATAAAAAGCAGCAGGTATTGAAAACATGCAGAGTAAAGTTTCCTATTTCTGTGGTCAACACCACTGACAGTCGACGGTTTAGTCACAAATAAACGTTTTGGCATTCACGACAAAACAATCTAATGAGTATATAATTCTACGAAATCCTTATGTGTTAATTCACTTTTGATTTCGTTTTTGGGTCCTAAGCGGATTTCGATAATCATTTTGCCTACTCTAAGTTTTGTGAGGCCTTAAACACCGAATTAATAGATTATTTTCGGTCATTCTATACGGTCAGTTCTCTATGGCAATTGATTTATTTAATTGCTCTACCATAAATGGTTGCTTTCGCAACCGTTTTGAAACGCAATAAAATTTATTCTGTCATGCGTGATTTATTTTTTTCTTTAAACGGTTTTGAATACATATGATTATATAGATTAAATAGAATATATATAGAATACATAGATTGGGGTGTCTGTTTTAACTATTTAACTAAACTAAACTGACACGAATCTGTTAAATTGAGACAGCACAGAGGGTCGCAAAGTATAAAACGATTTCATCGATCAAGAATATTTCTTTGTCTCAAGACTTTGTATTAAACCAACAGATTTATTGGTATAACGCAATGTGTCTTGCTTCAAAAAAATATTCTTGGTTGAAGAAATCACTTTTCACCGTGAACTTAGCTGCGAATCCTCATATAGTTTTTAAAATTTTGTTATTCGAATTAAAGTCTTTCATTACTAGACAACGGTTAAAACATTAGAATACGGCCAAAGGGACAAAAAGTACTTATACCTAAAATTGTCATTAAGCCTATTATATGACTAATCGTCATTACAATAAATAAAGTATTATATTTGTTTTCTGTAATGACCTTATAGCAATAAGTTCATTACGCAACCGGTTCTTCCCTTGGTATGCGCATGTAATTCCCTAATTGCTTAATATTCATTTATGTGAGTAAATTACTGTCCTAATTTGTTGTCAACGCGATCACAGACACGATGCGATAGTTATGTTTATTGATAGGTAATAATTATTTTTTTAAACTCACGTATGCCTGGCACCTCAGCTGTTAGAGAATATTTTTTTTTGTCTTATAGGTATATATATTAGCAGTCGATTATATACGACATTATATATAACAAAACCTAAAATAAATAATTAGTTAAAATTTATCTAAAGTTTATATAATTATATAACACTATATTAGATTATAGAATCACACTCGATTTCAGTGTTGAAATTTGCCACTTCGCTTACATAATGTGTGACTTACGTCTGCTAATTAGGTGTTATGCTTCGAACAAAAACATGTTTTTAAAATTATGTAGTTGCATTTTACTTTAGAGCTACCGTGTTCCAACAGTTGGTTTAACAGCGTTATACTATTTATACTCCAAAAACAAAGCAATGTTATTTTCTTATATAGCATAAAGCATTTTGTTAAATTATACATTAAATGTAATTTCACTGTTTTTTTATTCTTTCCAGTACTGATTTCACATGTAGGCCACATAAAATATTGTTCTTTCACCTATTCCTTTAGCCTCCTCTCAATAGATTTATGGGCAGTTATTTTGATGATTGCAAATATGACACATTTCTTTATGCGGGTATCAAATACAAACATTACTTTTCCGGAGCACAAATATATTTCAATGAGTAGTTTTCACTTTCTACATTTCAACTTTGCGGTTTGGGTTGATTATAGTTTCTAATTCGTGTCTATCTCCATGCAAAAATCACAACGTATCGTTGTTCGGTTAAACCGTTTCATATTTATAATATTAGAGTTAAGAGACCCAAGAGTAATGTTTTAAGCTTTGATTAAATAAATCTCTAGAACTCAAAAAACGTAGATAAAAATATAATCTATTTGAAAATAATTCACGCACTCAATAATTGTGGTTAGTATGTAAGTACATGGTTAGTATGGCGTAGCGAGATTATGGGGTCTGTTTAGTCACACACACAAGCATATAAAAGGCAACCTCTTTTTTCGTTAGCATTGTATCGCATAGCTCTATCTGGGTATTCGGATGAACGTAGTCCAAACTTAAAGAGCGTGTAGAGCTTGCCTAAGTAAACAAATAGTTTCAATAAAGAAAAGTGATGAAAAAAAATTAAACTTTAAACGTGTTTTTCTCAGTAACCGTTAGTTTGCGCAATCTGCTCACTTGAAAATTTTTGTTTAGTTTGGTAAGCTGTACACGCTCTATAAGTTTGGATCATGTTCAACTGAACACCCCTTATAAATAATCAAATCTAAACGGTCACACTAATAGTACCATCATTTACATTTCGTAACTTCTAACACAGAATCCTAGATAAACATCTGAATTATACAGATAGATCATCATGACTAAAGCCCAGGTCACTAGGGCAGTCATTAATAGATTCGATGTGATTAATTATAAATTAAAATCATACTAAAATTTCATGGCACAGTTTTGAATGTGTCGATACCCGAATGACGCAAGATGATGCTTGCTTAGCACGACCTCGGCAAATTGATAAGTAATTATCGTAAAATAATTACGTATTATAATGCAATTAATGCCAAAATGTAATACGGTTAATAATATATTACTTATTTAAATACATTTATGATAAGATACATTAATTTCTAATACTCCTATGATAATTATAATGAATTAGGTTGTTTTGTGGGTAAATATATGGAGATTTATACGTTTTTAATTTTTTTTGATACAGCTTCGGTCATTAACAATAATAATAATACCTAGGACATCCCACACAGCGCCACCTAGTCCCAAAATAAACTATAATTTGAGCACAAAGATAAATTATTGAATTTTTCTTCGCAGCCAATTCGGGTTGGTATAATTCGTAACCTATGAGCCCTATCAAAACGAACAACATACCATTTTGTAGATAACTTAAGGATGATTAATTTCGTCCTTGACTGTTTTATCTTCGCTCTAACAGTTTTTATAGAAAAGCAATGGAAATCACGACCAGGCACATATTTAAGGGTGAAGAACGGGGGGACACCCCAAAGGTGGAGACTGTACATGGGTTACTTCTAGGCCTCTAAGGAATATTTTACAAAAATCAAAAATCACGACTCCCCGGCTGGCAAGTTTCGGTTTCAAATGGCTATATTGAAATCCCCTAATTTGCTCCCTAAAAGTTCCCCCTAAATTAAGATCAATAATGTCAAAATTAGTTTTAAGTGTTCCCAAAAATGTAAAGCACTGGAGTTGGCCGCACACTCAAAATCTTGAAGCGCAGTGGCAGGAGTGGCGGGTTATTCTGTTCCCTCAAAAATGGTTGAGCAGGGTGACGGCTGCTTCTTCTCGCCGTGTCTGTGAACAGGCGCTGCGTGGGGGGATTAGGCCAGCTCGGGTGTGCTTAAATCATAAAAGTGTCATAAATGTAAACATTTAAAAAAAAAAAAAAAAAAAAAAAACAAAAAAAAAATATGCATGTATATATATATGATTAAATAGAGAATAGGATATAGGTAAGGTAGGGCAAACTCACTGACACAAGAGAACACTGCAAACGCGGTGCATGTGTTGCTCATAAAATTTAGTAATAAAAGCTCATATAAGAACATGGACTTCGAGTCTATGGTAGATGAAGTTAAAATAAAAAAAAAAAAAAAAAAAAAATCAAAACTTTTTTTGAGGTTGATAATTGACTTGGACTAGACGTTGAAACATTTTCATGGAAACGAATGTCACCGATTTCACACAAATGCAAATAATACACACTAAGAAAAAAGAAAAAGTATTTCTCTATTCGGTTTGAATTGCGATGTGTACGAAAGCTATTGGACAAAAAAATGAAACATACCGAAGACGAGACTCAGTGCCGTAATTCAAGATAACTCAAGAAATACTGAGTTGGTACGCACAATTAGTGCCTTTTCACACGTGCCGGGTGCACGGTAGCCGGCGCCGGGTACCAGATGGCGAAGCATATGGGCCTGGCCTGCCCCGTAAATTACGCCGGTACGTGTGAAAGCTACGTATATATGCCCATACACCTCGCCACCGAGTACAGTTACAATCAAACTTTATGGCGGATCCGAACATAGGCATAAGTCGCGTCGCAGTATATAGGTGTAGCGGACTATAGCTGCGCAAGCACCCCTATTACGTTGTATTCCGAACCGCCATAAAGTTTGAGGCGAACTATACCGGCGCCCCGGCTAACCGGTACCCGACATGTGTGAAAAGGCATTTAGGCATATAATTATATGATATAACCTTGACGGGGTGATATTAAGTGTGTGAAAATACTTTACAAAATTATTAAATTCACATAAATTTTGCCATTAGTTTACCAAAAAAATTATTATTATTAATCAGAAACTTTTTGGGGTCTCAAATAATTTTGTTTCTAACAACATCCCGCGATCATCTTTGCTTTTTTTACGTTGAATATACCAGGCATTAATAAGACCAAATGAATTTAATAAAATTGTATTTATGATTAAAAGTGAAATACTACCTTATGTACTAAAAAGTATAAAAACTGTTAATAAGATGGCTTAAAGCTCTGCACTCATCTAACCTATGGTTGAGACACGTGCGCCCGATTTTTGCCTACGTCATACCCTTAATTGCTTAAGAAAACGTAATTATTTTTAATCTCAGTAATAATTCAAAACGTGACTGAATGAGGGGGGTTCGCTTAATGTAACAATGAATGAATGACCCATAGGTGCTAATGTTAAAATAAACAGATTTTTTTTCATAGTTGTCACACGTAAACGCTTCTCATGCAAAATACCTCGTATTATACGTAACATGAAAGTGAAACTTAGTTAGCATAATACGAGAATGTCACCTGTGACCAACTTCAACCTAACCTAAGGTCTTTCCCGTATTGCCTTTCGCTTGTATTTGTAATATTGTCTAAAGATATTGTAACGAAAGGAAGTAGATACGCTTATACAGTCCTTAAAATCGGCCACGTAATACGAGTCAGTTGATTCTTCTCCGGTTAGTGTCAGTAGGATAGGCGAATGAGTATGCAGTATGTAGAGGTACGTAGATGCTCGTTTAGTGCGGTATTTAAAAAATAATAATTGCCGTGTTGTGTAATACTTGCTTCGGCAGTACATATACTAAAATTGGAACGATACAGAGAAGATTAGCATGGCCCCTGCGCAAGGATGACACGCAAAATCGTGAAGCGTTCCACATTTTTTTGTGTCGTGATAACCCAGAGCGCAACGAACCTGTCTCAAATTTATAAGGCCCCATAGGGCCATTGTTCGAATCCGGGCGTGTACCAATGAGTTTTTCTGACTTAAGTACACAATATCACTGACACCGTGCTTCGGAGGGCACGTTAAGCAGTCGGTCCCGGACGCTGTCAATAGATGGCGGTCGTTACAGTTCCCAATCCGCAGCGGAGCAGCGTGGTGGACTTAAGCTCCAAGCCCCCCTCCTCTCCCTGGGGGAGGCCTAAGCTCCTGCAGTGGGGTAAAAAATAGGCTGAAGATGAAGATGTGTAATGCGAATATATGATTAGTATGTTTAGTAACATTAACAATTTGATGTAATTAATACGTGCATGAGACTCTTTATTTTCATCGGTAAAGTACTGTTACGAGCTACTGGTCCGAACCATCCGAATGTTTGGGATGCACTAAAACACTAATTTTAGTTCATTTTATTTTATTATAAAACAGAACCACAAATAAACTTAAGAACAATCTATATCAAACACAAATTACACGGTTATATCACTCGGCACTTCACAACTTATCGCGCTTGACTCATTTAAAAAAAAAACCGTCCGTTCGACTCTGATCATCGCCTTAAATACTCATCTCCCCTCCACGAGTCAGACGTTGCAAATATTCTAATTCTCGAACATTTAATTTATCAATTACATCTATTTTTAGGCTTACTCGAGGGTGGGAACTATTTAAGCGCCGGCGTCTAATAAAAATGTGCATTGATTTTTCGAGATATCGAGGCGTATTTCTTTGTTCAAACCGTCTCATGAATTTTATTTTTCAATTCGTGGAATTTATTTCTCTATCTGGATTTTTCTGTTTTATTGAATGACCGTGGGAATTTTTCAAGTAAGTTCGATGACCTGTCGACGTGCTATTATAGATAGGGGTCACAGTACAAATGAATATCATTACATATCTATGAATATATAAATATTTATCAATATAAATTACGGTTTAGAATAGGATCCAACTCGAGATGTACTGTTAGGAACCCAAGCTCTGCAATTTAATTTTAGCAAAAAAAAAATTTTTTTTTTCTAAAAATTAGTATGCAGACAAATATAATCAAGTCACCCACATTTATAAAAGTCAAACACTAATATACAGATACTTATTCTATAAATTGAACACTGTGTTATTAATACGTAAATACTTGAAAATATTCACAAAAGGGGCCGTTGTACATTTGAACAACATTTGTCGTATAACAACAGTATAACCAGGTACAAAGCATTTTTCTGGAGATCAGAAGATTTTCATGAGCACAGCGTACGGAAAAGGCACATCTTGTAAAATGCTTACGGTTGTGAGTACCAAAATAACACTCCGACCACTCCCAAGGAAGACCACAAATATAGTAAGCCAGTAAGCACATAAAATCACGCGTTATGGCGGAAGTTCGTAACTATTTCTACACGGAAATGGAATTCAATGTTCGTAGCCATGCTACAGTAGATAAAAATCCACTTTTGACACTCTCACCGCCATAAGGTCTGCCGGCGGGTCGTAACTTTTCAATAACAGCACGCCATCTATTAGAGGCGCGGCCGTTGGCGGACCGCATGGCTTGCTGAACTGGAAATTTTTTTAATATGGATGGCGGTGAGAGTGTTAAGATGCCGTAGTCTATGACTCCGATAAGGAATCGTTATAGTTTCTCAATTTCTGTCCGTCCGTCTGTCAGTTTGTCTGTTAGTCAAAGTCATTTTGTTAAGCACTGTTTGGTCTATCATGGCGTTGCGAACATTTATAAATATTTAAAACTAAACATTTAAAATATTTCTAGGAGTGCTTTAGCAAAATGAAAAGTAAAGGTGTGAAAAAAAGAATAGGTTCTCGTTGAAAATCTAGTTTACAATAAATAGCTTTCTTTAGTGACTTTTCCTAAGTACGTCCCGTTTACCAAATATTTCACATTCGGTTTTAAAGTGACCTTTTTGCGTCACTTGCGGCCTGCCCGTTGAGTCTCCAACAATTAAACATTTATATATTTTAATAATATTAGTACATAATAAGAAGTTACTACGTAAATTAATATTATCTAGGGTCAAACCCTTTCTTATGCATGACACGATACGCACTTGACCGATTTTCACCTATAGGTATTTATAACACATCCGTATTGAGAAAACAAAAAAAAAAATTACGAAATACGCATATACCTTTCATTAGTTTGGCAAACATTTTGAGAAAACTGGAAGTTGAATACACAAGCAATAACTTCTTCCTTATAATAGGCATGATGACAGATTTTGAAAAACTGTTCCAAAGTGTTCGGAAACGTATAGTACTTACAATGAATAACATATTTCTACTTATAATAAAGATTTAGGAGGAAAAAATTACATTTTAGTTTTTAGATTTGAAATTCGCGCCAAAACGCTTGTCAGTGTCATGGCGTCGCTAATGACGTCACGTTTGAGTAAACTTCGAGTAAACAAAACCAAACAAAACGTATTTGTAAACACTGACGTTCCTTATACGCTCATTGAATAATTTAGTTTATTAAATATGAATTCTAAAGTGTACAGGTGGTGTGTGGTCCCTCAGTGTGATAACATATCAATAAAAAGCCTGATAAGTTACTCCTGTTCGTTCCACAAAAGAAAACTATACGAGATGATACCTACAAGTGGCTTAAACTGGCAAGGCGAGATCCAACAGCAATGTTGCCTAGTACTCACCTTTATTTTTGTGATGATCATTTCGACGTATTTCATTTACTTTAAAGATTCTAAGATAGTAGGTATATATCTTTTTTGAGGCCTAAAATTAAATTAAACACAATCTTTTTCGAGGTTAGGTTTAATCTTGCACCACTACAGTTGTCTTAATAGGTATTTTATTTAAAATTTAAATTATTCTGTATGTTTGTTAAATAATAACGTACATAAAGGTTTTGACGTTTTTAAATTCTGCTGAACAAAAATCTTTATTTGATGCTAAAAATTCTCCCAGCATTAACACATCAATTTTAGGCAAATTATCACTCTTTGCCTTAGTAAATCCTTGTTGATCGTTGAAAGTGAAATAACGCGATTATTTCACTTTCGTTTGGTTTAAATAATACGGACGGAACAAACAAAATTGAATATTAAATGAAAAAAAACACAGAGTTCGTTCGAGTTCGTTTACTTGTTTACTCAAAAGTGACGTCATTCGCTCTGATTGGTGTTCAACATATCATGGCGGACTTTCGTATTTCGTAGTTTTATTTTATCAAAATAATTATTAATCTCGCTATTAATAGAAAAATAAATGCGTGTTTCGTATTTCATGACTCAAGTTTCATTAAATAAATATATAATTTCAGTGATTTTCAATTACTGTCATCATGCCTATTACAGCTGATACAGTTAATTTTTATTTATTTTAATAGCCTTTTCATCGTTTGTTTTCTTTTTTTTTGGATGGGAGAGGGCGTAGTACTTAGTACCTGCATAATTTTCTTCCAAAAATATTCCCATGTCCTCACAGTTTGTCATTCAAAAAATTGTAATAAAATGAAAGTGTTATTTACCTACTTTAAGTAAATACAAACAAAACTATGTTTGTATAAAAGACGCTCACCCATTCTACTTAAATCGAGAGATCTAACATCACAATAGGCGTATTAGTGTGTCGGTAGCTAGCAATACAAACATTATTAGCTAAGTCAATATTAGCCAAGTAAAATGATTGTCCGTGAGTCGTCGATTCGAGGCTACGTCGCACATTTCACTCTCGTTTGTCCGCACCTCACGGTCAAGGCGAAATTATGCGTCAACTTTGCTATACGCCTATGCAACGGCTTAATATTTTTTTAGTAATATTGATAATGATACTTATGACAATTAACACACGGTCATCTAGGCAGAGCCTGTACTGTGGGTACTGACAAACTGATTCGAGTATATGTACTACAATATTTTTATAGTACGTACTACAGGTATATTTGACATATATATTTTACACCGAGACGTAATGCAGAGCTGTGCATACAAGCAAATTGTACTACCAGGTGAGGATTGAAATCTCTTCAGTCCTTTCTTAAATCTTGATTTTAATTACTTGTACATAATATTTAAGTTATAGTTGGTAACTACAAAAATCTATAATTTGAAATAACGAGATAATATATGTAAAATAGTTGCAAAAATACAAAAGCTTTACAAATAAACAGACATCGAACTATTTACTTTATTTCTAATAATACTTTGAATATTCAACGAATAAAATCAACATCGAATCGCTCTCTAATTGTACATGTTAAGTACAGATATTAGACGAAAGAAATGAGCACTAAATAAACTAAAAATACTACGTCATCCTGACAAGGAATTACTGAACTATCTTTATTAAACTTTATTCCATACTCATTAACTTATGAGTAATCGTTTACATTATTTCGAAACCTTAAACATTCGTCGTTTCAAAAGTAGTAGAAAAATTATAGTCTCTGAGTAAGGTGATGAACAATCTTTTATAGTAAATTGAATTCCCGTTTACTATGTTTCATGATATAAAAAAGGCTATTACTTTTATTTAAGCAGTTTTTACAGAAATTCGATTATGTTACCGGTCATTTACGTTAAATTCCTCTCGTAATAGCTTCGAATTATCGTAATGTGTTTTTGAATGTTTCCGCTGAGCTTCGGTTAATAAGAACCATGATTTTAAGACCTTGTTTCTTAAATTAATTAAAATGCATATTACAGTTAAAATTTTCAAACTACAGCCTTAATTTTTATAGCCCAGTGCTTAATTTTGTCTCAGCTTACGCCTCAAAAGTTTTTAAGTGTTTGTTTGCGATATTACATTTGTTTACAATATATAGATCGTTGGAAGACAATGAATAAACGCTAAATATGAGAAAAAGTGATATAAATGTCAATAAGAACTGTGTATACAAATACAAACACCATCATTTGTGCAACAAAATTATCTAGCAACCGATAGTTTTATTTATCGTTTTAACTCTAAAATAATTAATATTTATTAGAATAAAATCTATTTTAAATGTATAGGAACAAATTATAAATATTTCACAATGTTATTGATATTTTTATTTCTTTTGGGTACTAACTCGTAGCTTCTCTGTTTCTAATTTTAGCGAGAACCGGGCCTTAATGACAAATCTTGCATAAATGCTTTACTAGATACATTTGCGTACTCATGAACTCATGAACACAAAAGGTTTGCTAGGTTTTCTGACGGAGCTTAGAAAGCAACACTGGCAACAAGAAGAGCCATCGACTCGCAAAGTAGATGAAAAGTTGAGTTGTGGAAATGGGCCCATTAAAAAAATGTACATAACCATTTATTCAGCTTGCATAATGGAAAAAAAACGGTATACATAGTGAAAGCACTGTACCACAATTTACCTACAAATATTGGGGCGGGACCAGGATGAAAGTATATATGAAAAATAAATTCTCTAAATAAAGATGGTATTTAAAAACAAATTGCGTAGATCTATAAAATGTCTTTAGAGACACGATAGTTATAAAATCTTCTAGAAGTGACGAATATGTACATCGTAATTATTACTTCAAATTAGCCTTTATATGTGATATAATTAAATTGTATAATTAACCATATATAAAATCTAGCTCTAATAAATGGTCGACACTTAGCGAATTCCATCATAAAATATAAATTAATCAGTCGACATAAAAACGTGGACAATGCTTGATTTATATTCAGATTTAGCAGGTTTTTCAATTAATTGTTTACGGACGTGACGGTATGCATAATCTAGCGATCTGTTGAATTACCTACAGGAAATGTATAATTATACCCCTTTTTAAGATTTTTTCTCAATTGTAATAATATCTGGGACATAACACACAGCGCCATCTAATCCCAAAGTAAGCAAGTATTATGCTTATATCATGGGGTACTAGGCAACTAGACAACAAACTTTTATATTCTTTTAGATGTTTTTCACCCAGACATGGAACAAATAGACATGTTCACGCACACAAATATTTCTCCCGGGCGGGAATCGAATCGAACGGAGATTCATATACTAATGAAATTACCTAACAACCCTAAACAACATCATGAAAATTCAAATTTTAATACTAAAAGTTCTAAGTTTTCACTTCTGTCGGCAGTTCCTATAACTGCCAATCAGTTTTTTATATTTATTAGCTTTCATTAGACAGCCGTATTGTCCTAATAAAAAATTACCTTTTTTGGCTTTACCCTATCGTTTTGATTTGCAAATACCATTTCTGAATATTGCATACCCTATGTCATTCCCACAATTAAAACAAATTTAACGACACCTCATACATTAAAATCCATCAAGCTGTGTAAGCCACAAAACGTGACAATTGTTTCGTCATGTAAATTTTTGTGGAATGTTCCATTATTATCATACATACATATACACTCGAGAACCCTCTACAGTGAGGTAAAAAGAGTTTCCTGTAAACTGTGAATGTAGCCCTATATTACACATTTTTTTTTAAATTTAGGTTCAGTAGTTCGTAGGCAAGAATGCTTGATTTTCGCATAGGAAGTTTTTAAATGTCTTCTACATTATGTACTGTAAAGTACTAATTTCTAACTTTGTCCCTATAGATTTTGAAAAAATGCGCTGTGACAAAAGGACAGACAGACACTGCATTGATCCTGTAATGGTTCTACTCTTTGTACGGACCCCTAAAAATCAGTAATAATGAGAGCAATTTTTTATTTATTTAACTTCTATCGATACAATTTATACATAACCGTGAAACAAACTGTACCCAATTATTATTTTTTATTTCAATCGTTGATTACAGATTGCGCTCAGAACAATTTATATAGAAGTGTTAGTAATAAATGTAATATTTCAATGGTTACTTATATAATATACTAGCGACCGCCCGCAGCTTCGCTTGCGTAGACTACACATTTCTGTTTTAGGTGTATTAACATTCGAAACTGAAACTAATATTGGGTACACCCATTCAAACTTTCAATCTTCATTCTCCCCACTCCTTTAAGAAAACCGATACTCCCATACTTTTCACCTCCCGTTTCCCACCCTTAAAATGTGTAAATCCAAAAACCCTGAAACACGTTATTATTTATTTATGTTAACAATTTTTATGTTTCTAAGTTTAAAGAACAAAGACTGTCATACAAAGCCCTTTCATCTCTCCCTCCTTAAATTTGAAATTTCCAAATATTCCTTTCTTAAAAAATTAATATGTTATAAAATAAACCTCTGTTTTAAATTTCAGCTTCCTAGACGTAGTAGTTTCGGCTTATCTACGTTGATAGATCAGTGAGGACAAACGACAGACAGACACAAAAAGTAGCTGATATCACTCTTGACAACTTTTTTTCACATCTGCAAAGTTTCATTAAAATCTGTTCAGCCATTTTGGAAATTAGCTCGAATAGACACATAGACGTACAGATAGACAGATGGACAAAAAGTAGCGTATGTCACTTTTGACTACCTCCTTTTCATACCCGTAAAATTTCATCAAAGTCGGTTTGTCCGTTTTGGAGATTAGCTCGAGTAGACAGATGGACGTACATACAGACATATAAAAATTAGTGTATGTCGCTTATGACCACTTCTTTTCCATATCTGTGAAGTTTCATCAAAATCAGTTTAGCTGTTTTGGAGATTTGCTCGAATAGACAGACAGACAGATAGTATTGTTTTATACATATAGCCTATAGCCTTCCTCAATAAATAGACTATCCAACACAAAAAGAATTTTTCAATTTGAACAAGTAGTTTCTGAGATTTGTGCGTTCAAACAAACAAACAAACTCTTCAGCTTTATAATATTAGTATAGATAACACCTGGGACATCCCACACAGCGCCATCAAGTCCCAAACTATGCAAAGCTTGTATTATGGGTACCACACAACTGATATACATACTTAAATATCTTTTCTTTAATTATATATACATATATAGATATTTTACACCCAGAAACGGAACAAATAGACATGATCATGCAAACAAATATTTATCCCGGGTGGGAATCGAACCCGCCACCATTGGCTCTGCAGTTATGATCTCTAACTACTCGGCCGAGCGGTCATCGACGACTTGACGAACAGTTCGACGTTTGAAAAGAAATCGCGGAAATTCTTGTTTCGCATTCCACGATCGAAATGGTCGTACGTTATTAAAACGTGACAATAACGACTGTTGACGAAGCGAAAGCAGTGAGTCAAGATCGCGACATTAAATTTTCACTGCCGACCCCTAATAAGCGTTGTTGACGCTAGTTGATGTATTGACCTTTCTATCCGGATCCTGTGCGTACCAAAATTTCACTTCAATAAATAACCTTTTAATGTGCATGATATTTTTCGATGGTGTATAATATACCATATTATTGTTATGTTACCGTACTTATATTACAATACAAAATTCTTCTAAACCGCTAAAAGCGTGATTGAAGGACAAACATACATTATTGTTTAGTTTTTAGAGTTCAGTTTAACGAATTCTCAGTTTCATAATATCCGTAATAGATCAATGACATGAGATCAATATAAATTATTATCAAAAAAGACATTTAAGATTTTGCCCTTGAGTACAGTATCGTTGAATAGGATTTTTAAATCCATTCAAATACATCACATGACATTTTTAGGTCTGTTGCCCCGTTTGCATAAGTATATCATTGATTAGCACTCCTATACGGTTTACTTTGTTGTTGAAAAACTAGCTAACGTCGTTTGAACATATGAGGAAAAAATTTCCAACAGCGTCCAGGCAATCGACTTGTCTCGAAAGTCTTCCTGAAGTGATATCTACTTTACAACTTTCTTTCTATATATCCATTTAAGTAAGCCGTAGGACAACAAAAATGTACTTGAATTGCCACAGAGAAATAAGGAAATGTCTTATTTAAAATTACATTTTAAACTTATATGTAATACGTGTGTAGTATATTTGTTCATGTCAAATATTTTTTCTTTACAGATAAATAATCCGGGATCATCTTCCGAATATGATCTAAGTTCTGGTAAGATAGTTTTTCTTTCATATAACCCTCTTTCTGAAATTAAAATGTAAATTTTGATACAGTTACTTGCATTTTAGGAAACTATCAACTCTCAATAAAATCGTATGTTTTGTGAAGGCTCAAGTATGAAATTTCCTTTCTAGTTACTGACCATTTTAAATGAAAATAAAACCTGCATGACGAAAATTTTTAATTCGAGACTTTTCCCTGTGACGTCATCTGGGCGATTAAGTTTAGTATTAAGACAAAAGTTAAAACTAAACAACAAATATTGAGGTAAGGTTACTACGTCAAATGAAATTATAATGTTCAAAAATATTATGTTTTTTTTTTATCTAAGATTATGTAATCGAGTTTTTTTTTTCAATTTATTTGGTAATCCTACAGCGTTACAGTTAAATAATACACATTCAAGTTTAATCTTAATTAAGGCCAAACATGGATTACACTTTTAAATTTAACAATGAAACTAACAAATATGCCTAAGTTAACAATCCTATTTATGTGATTTTGGGATGTGTGTGTGTGTGTGTATATATATGTGTGTGTGTGTGTCTGTGATTTGGTTTAAAATATTCATTTCAATATTGTATTATCACTTTTTTTCCTTAAATTGAACTATGCATCTTTTTTATTAGTTAGACGCTGTGACAATTCTACTTTTTATTAGACACAGATAAACAAAGTAAGATAGAACGTTCATATGATTCCAACATTTCGGTACACTACCAAATTTATTAGACAAAATCTACAATAGTTCATTAGGTTTGTGTTGTCATATTGATTTTCAGAATGATTTAAAAAAAAATACAAAACACATTTGCCGAGTAGGTACTCCTTTATGTATTCCACTTTGTGTAACCATTATTTTATGTAAATGTAAAGAATATACTTTATCTCACCTTCACTCGAATTATCATATTCATATAATGTTATATTACGCTCGAATAAACGTTCCAAAAAAACAATGTTTTCGAAATCGCTACGACAAAGGAAATAGTAAACCAACAAGAATGTAAAAGGCGGACGTGAATTTACCAGTAAAATCGATACTCGAACAAAAAAAAAGCGGAAAGCCGCACCTCGATATTAAATTAAAACAAATAAAAATCTTTGTTTGCATACTTGTTTTCGCTTTAATCAGATTACTTCGACTATAAAAAAGTTTTTGTCCACTAAACGGGAACATAATTTATTCGTAAACAATTATATCTGGATGCTTGGTATAATTTTATGAGATTAATTAAAAATTTTAAAATCATTTTGTCCGGCTCGAAGGACCATATTGAGTAAAGCCCGCATCGTCTTAATTACGGACCACCGCGGTGAGCATTTTTTAACTTTACTTAAAACAGAACTGCTTGCATAAGTGTTTCGTTGTTTTAAATATTGTTTTTCATGTTGTTAATAGTAAGATTTAAAATTCTGTATATTTTCTAGAATATTTTGAAAATTGTCATAGTATTTTTTTCATCGTATTATGTTTATTTTTTAAGCCATATTTACATCAGTAAAATAGAAATGATCCGGCTTAACCAAAAAATCTATATTTCTATAAAAAATCTATACCTACGTTATAAATTGGGCCATTTTCCTATTTTTTTTCTATTCTTTCAACGACAGCCCACTAATTATGCGGATACTCATTAACCTCAGTGTTATTTTGCGAAAAAATGCACAGCGACATGGCCGACATGCAGTTACTTAATAAATCTCACGAGATGAATGAATCGGCACAGGGACAGATACGACAGTAGGTCAATGCCAACGGAGTGTAAGTACGATGACTTTACAAAAATTCACCGTGTTCAGCTGAACGTAGTCCAAACTTATAAAGCGTGTAGAGCTTACCAAATTAAACAAGTTTAAAGTGTGCAGATAGCGCAAACTAACGGATACCGAAAAAAATGTTTAAAGTCTTATTTTTTAGCTTTTATTTTATTTTTAGCTTTTTTGTTTAGTTTGGTAAGCTTTATATGCTCTATACGTTTGGACTACGTTCAGCTGAATCTGATCTCTCTTTCCTGTTCCGTCATCAAAGTCTGATCACCATCTGTCTATAATGTATTGATATCAATCAGAGGTTGATTGAGACCATTTCAATTAGCCCAAACACGATACCTATGCTGTAAGCTAATGAGGAATTGGGTATTCTACAGATTCCAAGTGATGTTGCAGAAGTAACTAGTGTCGTGATAGCCCGAGCGCAGCGAACCTGTTTCAAATTCACAAGGCAGTGTGGCCGTGGTTCGAATCTGGGCGTGTACCAATGAGTTTTCCTGACTTAAGTACACAACTGTCACTGACTCCGTGTCTCGGAGACCACGTTAAGCAGTCGTTCCCGGTAGCTGTCAATAGATGGCCGTCGATACAATCTGCCACCCCGCATTGGAGCAGTGTTGTGGATTTAAACTCCTAGCCCCCTCAGCCTGGGAGGAGGTCTAAGCCCCTGCAGTGGGGTATAATAGGCTGATGGTATGGCAACGAAAATACTAATGGCAACTAGATTCTAAATTTCGAATCAATCAGAGTTGTGTAAATCGCTTACATCATATTCATCATTACATATATAAATGATACTGCATGGAAACCAAACAAGGTCTATCCACACGCATGTTTTGTAATAACCAGTAAAATAATTGCATTTTAATATGTGAAAAAAAAAATCGAAAAATAATTAATTTTAATGAGATGTGAAAATGCAAATCGTTTCTTGTTGAACATGTGAAAAATTAAATAATTTCGAAAAAAAAACTCCGCGCATTTAAATAAATTTTTTTTCTTTTTTCTCTAACAAAATATTTTAAAAATTAAAAACTATAAACCTAGTTTTATTAATTTGAATACCATATAATTATTTTGCGCTAATCGGTTAATGTTTAATGAGGTGAAACCGTTAACGCCGTTTGTATGGAAATTTGCCACTACGAACTCCTCTTAACACATTCGAAGTGATTGCATTCCGAAGTGAATCCGCAGGCACTCCACTAGTATGTGGCTTACGAAATTAGCTCATATTACGGAGTCTTTAGACAGTCGATTTGGACTTGGATAACTCGCTTTCTCCACGCGCCCTGAATAAAGTAGCGGATTCTTATCAAAAAACACTGACCCATTGATGCTACACTATCATCTAATGATGGATACAATGGGCATTGATTAAACAATTTGACATCACTTCATATTATTATTATTTTTTTAAATATAATCGGTCTTGAGCCTATATTAAAACAAATTAAAAGTAAAGTCTATGTAAAGAATAAAAAATAAGTAATAGTAAAGTAATTTTTATTATTTAAAAATAATAAATAATAATTTATTTATTTATTTATCTATTCGGAGGACCAACAGCCATAACAAAAGTATAAAAATTTAATGTTGCGACATACAGCCAATTATAGGTCCCCACTAATACAAATTCAGACTGTGTAAATAATGTGGACTATCCTATTTTATAGTAAGTACTTAAATGATAAGTAAAAAAAAATGTGCGAGATTATTCCCACTTTACAATAAATGTAGTACAAATCATAGTACACTAATCATCTTTCATTGGAATTGCTGAAAGAATTCCAGACTAAGCAACTTCCTGACCGATGCTATACTATTGCTATGATGCTATTGACGACCGCTTAGCCTAGTGGGCAGCGACCCTGCCTGCGAAGCTGGAGGTCCCGGGTTCGAATCCCAGGTCGGGTCAGTATTTATATGATGAATATTAATACTGGCACCGGGTCTTGGTTGTTATATGTATGTGGTGTCTTCGCTTGGTACCCAAAATACAAGCTAATGCTCAGTTTTGGACCTAGACGTTGTTGTGATTGTGTGTGTTATTATTATTATTATTATACTAGAGTTGAATGTGTCAAAATTATGCTGTAAGCTGGCCACGTTAACTGAACGAGACGTTCTCCATAAAAAGGTATTTTGGCGGTATTTATTATAATAAAAAATAAAGTATAAGTAAAGAATAACTATGACTTGACAGAACAGAAACGCATCTCCATATCGATTATTCCGATGCGGGCGATCCAAGACGATAGCGTGCCGTTTTGTAGTATCATGAGACTGTAAAACTTTTTGTTGTGAAATGAAGTTCTGTGGTACGAGTATCGATTTATCGATATAATGTATAGATGTGGTCTATATTATTTCTAGCACGTAATGGCGCGTGAGATACAAAAACTGTTCGCCCTCATTTTATTTGAGTTCAGTAGGGATATAATTATTATAAAAATAATGTTACCATAAGATGACTTGGTGCCATATTGTACGAGTATAAAACGAAATAATTTAAACAATGGCCAGCAATTTTTAGTTGGGGAGGACTTTTTTTAAATTCCTTTGACTAAATATTTCTTTGATATTGTAACTAGAATGATTTTTAGGTTAATTTAATACTTTTAAGCATATAATATTTAAAATATAAAAAAATATCTGCTTTCACAGTGTTTAAAAATTGAATGGAAATTTTTTATAAAAATTGTATGTATTAAATAATTCTTTTTTTTTATTCTTTTATAATATTATTAAAAATTGAAATGAATAATGAAATGACCGAGAAAAAAAATGAATGTATTTCATTATTTTAAATAGTCAATCATCAACTGTTCAGCACCATAAATTTTGATATTGTATATCTCATAAAAAGTAAATTTTTGAAAATTTTAATTAACATTATTTTTCATGTATTATATATCCTCTAAAATTTACTCTCTATCCACTTTTTCTCACCTCGCATAATATTTTATTTATTAAAAATTACAAGTTACTTTTCACCCTTGTTTATTACACCTACTTTCGCCATACAAATATATATATACAGATTTCAATTCTTATTTCCCTCTTAACCTTTTGACTTGTCATATCAATCGTTATCAATCAATTGTATCTGCCATTTAAATGGGTCGTGGGTTTCAATCTGACCAAATATGGTTAATGTGTAGGGAACAAGTTAATGAAGGTAAGGAAGACACAAGTAGGTATGAAATATTAAACTCAAATTGTAAACTTTTACATTATTAGTTTTTACATTCTTGAGAATCACAAACACTTACAGGATTCACAAATTATATAATAAAAACAGTGTTCCTCGAACTGCTAATAGAAATTTAAAAGCATGTAATGACAATCAAAATAAAAAGATCGGTGTAATTTTAAACACCATAAATCAAGTAATTTCTTCAGATGTTTAAATCCAACAATCTAAAGAAGTCATTATAAATGGCTTTCTATATGAGATGATTTCCACTGAAAATCGAATATTTTCCGGAAAATATCTTTGTAATCGAGCCATCGTAAAGTATAAAGGTACTTATAAACACAAGAAATATGTGTGATTTTTGTCATCTGAGTATGTTAGTATGTTATACCTAGTTTGCGAGATATATTAGATAAGTACAGCCATGTTTCAGAGTTTCAGCGATTCTACACGCGTCGAGATCTCACGTTCACGCCTTTAGCGTGAAAGTTGAAAACTGTGAGTAATTAAATTTGGTACGCAGCACACTTAGCACGGAAAGCGGAACGGCAGTTGCATCATCTATTCTTCACGTATGCCGACTACAGATAAGCGTTGATTAAATAAATACGTTGGAATGACAACATGGAAACTTCGAAAACTAGGATAGAGTAACACGATCACCCGCGGCTTATCATGGGCGTGGACCACACGTTTGTATTATACGTGTTTTAAATTGAGGAATTAAGATTTTTCTACAAGACGGCGATATTTTCCGCCGTACAAAAAGTGGCCCTTGTTCCTTTCTGCCGGCTAATTTTTTTGGGCTATTCTTTTTAAAATAGGCAGTTTTGCTGTTGCTCCTTTACATGTATAAAATTGTGATTGTGATCAAATCATAGTCTTTGTCACATTCTATTTTCTAGAATTTTTTTTTTTTAAAGGAGAAAGTCGCCGATGTCTTTTATGTACTTTGTCCATATGAGATATTCTCCCGGAACAAAAAAGCCTGTGTTAGTCCATGTTACAATTCCTTCAATTACCTACCCCCTTGCGAGATAATGCATCGTTTCGTTCGTTTCGTTCTTCTATTAAAGGCAGATAAAAAAAGAAGTAAGAACATACAAACAAACAAAGAAACAAACCAGCCCATTTTTTATTTATTTATGATATGATATTTGAATATTTATTATCGATTGATTTATAAGATTAGTTAGGATTTTTTTCGCTTGAGAACTTACGTGTATCCATTATTTACAAGCAAAGAGATAGTGAAGCTCCCCACATCCGGGCGTGTACCAATGAGTTTTTCTGACTTAAATACATAACTATCACTGACTCCGTGCCTCGGAGAGCACGTTAAGCAGTTGGTCCTAGGTGCTATCAATAGATGGCGGTCGTTACAATCCCCAACCCACAGTGGAGCAGCGTGGTGGATTTAAGCTCCAAGCCCCCCTCTCCCGGGGGGAATCCTAAGCCCCTGCAGTTAGGTAAAAATGGGCTGAAGAAGTGAAGTGGCCATTTACCTATGAACGGCCGGTGGCGGTAGCGTACACTACTAAAGCAGTGTGTGAGCCCTGTCGAGCGTGCTGTCGTTCTAGTGGGGAGTGGGTCGGGCGCATTTCGCTACTTCTATGTTCACAACTATTATGAGTACTATATGCCTACCTACAGCACTGTGTCATCTGATTCAGTCTCCAAGCTGCAATTTATACTAATAGGCAGGCAGTCATTGCGACTAAGAGAAAAGGTTCTAGATCAATAAAGTATTCCATAAAAACGGTTGAAGTTGGTAAAGTGCGGGCAAAGTAATCTATACAATAATAAAATCAATGGCATCTATGAAAAAATCACGTGCGTGTATTACGATGACGTGTTAGATTATAACAATTTAATAAACTTCCTCCATTCTTATGTAGTCACCATTATTTACATCATCGTATAGTATATTTAAGGTCAATAATAGGTTGAAGTTATGCCAATTTTTTCCTTGTTAATTTTCGTAAATTTTTTTTGGTCTTTTAGTCAGTAACAACTTACTGGTGAATACCAATCTGAGATTTTACATTTTATGTTTGTAATCTGCTTTAAATGATTTAACACCACATGCCAGTCTTTTACTTCTTATTTGTATATTTTTCGCTAAGAGGAGGTCGATTCACGTTCCGTTCGCATGTTAGCGAACGTATTAGTGAGCGCGTCTGATAAAGAGTGCGAGAAGAAAGCGAGTAGGTACTCAGTTCCTTCTCCCATTCGTGATCGCTGTGTACTTTGGAAACGGTCGCTAGTATTTAAACGAAACGTGAATCTAGGTCCTATACTTTGCCTCTCTTGGCATTTTGATATCTCTATGTTTTTGTTGACAAATTTTGTTTTTCGATATTCAACTCAAAAACGTCAATGTCACTAAGTAACTGACCCGCCTGTAGTAGGTCGCCGAGTCTCGTTAGTGTTTAATAAACATGAAGTTATTCACACCACAAACAAGAACTGTATGTCAACCGTCCATCGATAATAAATACAATAGTGTCGATTCAAAGCTATCGATGTTTTCTGTAATTGTATATACGTTTGCCCGGAAACATAAGAATCGAGCCCCGGGAAAACAAAGACCTATTCAACAATCGTATTTATGTTTTCCATTAAAACCCTCTCTTGAAATCTTAGTACCTTATTTTATGTAAAAGATTATTTTCAATAGTCGGTAATAATACATGCGATTCCTCTTTTAAAAAACATTTAGGAATACTTTAGTGCCTATTTATATAGTTGTAATTTGGACCAGTATCAGCAGCAGTTTCGGTCAAACTATAATAGGGAGTATTGTGTAGAGACTATGAATTTTAATATAAGTAATTTATTAATTATTAGCATTTTGGCCCGTATTCGAACTTTTAACCAAGATAGTATAAGCAGTAACCTATGTTATTCTTTGTAATTTTAACAAAAAATTTTGTCGTTTTGTTTTTCCTTGCAACGTAAAGAAAGGAAAAAAAATTCAGCTTGGGAATGTTCAACCGGTATTAGCCTGCGTTGTTCTTTGTCCACTGAACAGTCTTCATGTAAAAGTTGTTCAGTGGACAGGGATGGGATGTTCGTTGCTTCGTTACAAATAAAGAAAAAATAAACACACAAACAAACGAACACAATAAGATTCGTAACTATTGCCACAGTTTCTATTGCTGTGATGTAAGTATATATATGTGCCTAGGATATACTTGCTATGACTAACGATTCAAAATAATATGTTAGAAAAAAAAAACAATAAAATCCATTAGAGAAACTGTCGCGTAAAATCTGATATATTATAAATTAGTTCACAAACATCTGCCGTCACATATGCCGCGTGGGTAGACAGGTGGGATGTCGACCTAAACCAGGGTTTTTTGCGTGATTCTTAAATTTTTTACGTATATTACAGTTTTTGTTAGCAAATTAAAAGGATTACGCGTATTTAGCTAGTTACTTAGTAGCTACTTATATAAAACAATAACAAGATACTGTTTTTGCATCATAACTATGCGACACTGCCCACCATATTTTCCGCTTTAAAGCATGAAATTATGTTACTGTGACGGTTTTGTGACTAACTTCAGAGTTGTGCAGTTATGACACAAAAACTTTAAATTTGGCGAACATACTATAGGTACAAGTCTCAATTGAAATGTCAGTTGCATAACAAAAAAATATCCACTATCATTTAACGTGTGGAATGGAGTAGAATACCCAAAGCAACCAAGAGCGACTGGCGACCATTACCAGGCCGCTGTCCCACGTTACCTTGACTTAGTGGTCACCACTTAAAAACACTAATTCTCCAACCTATTATCAGTTCAGCGAACGACGCGGCCTATGTTGGTCACACCAGGTCTTCCGAGGATTTCTCCGCTATGCAGATAAACTTCATGCACAAGTTTTTCTTTAGCACGCTGAGTGACTAGGAGCCAAGAAATGTTTACTAAAACAGAATGTTAATCTGAACAGTAAATATCCGGATATAGAATTTATTTTAACTATCTCGAATCTATCCTGAGTGCGTAAAACACTTACACTTCGCATTATCGTGTTACGCAGTAAGTAGTTTAGCGGCGGATACATGAATGGGTGCGATTGAGCAACGGGTCTATGAAACACGTGCGTTTTGTGTACACAGATAACAAACATGAAGGGCCGATGGTCCCACCGATTTGACCTACTGGTAGGACCACGGTATATTACTATGTACCCGTGGTCCTACTGGACTAGGTGCGATTAATACTATCGATATTTTTGTGTACTTTTAGTAAGTAAATAATTGAAATATTTTTTTTTCCATTTAAAATAAAATTCACTTTGAAGTCGAACACGTTCAAAATCATTTTATGCTCAGGTTTAGGTCCAGTAGGACCGCGGGTACATAGTGGTATACCGTGGTCCTACCAGTAGGTCGAATCAGTGGGACCACGTGTTCTTCACCATAGCAAACACGCCATTATTTTTTAGTCCTACATAGCAACGTGTTAGCGTTGTTCCAGTTAGATACCCTTGGATCATAAACAAACAGACGAACAATCAAACTTGAGCATTCTTCTTGATTTACATTCTTCTGACTTTGAGTCTTCTGACTTTGACGACCGCTTAGCCTGGTGGGTAGCGTCCCTGTCTGCGAAGCTGGAGGTCCCGGGTTCCAATCCCAAGTCGGGTCAGTATTTATATGATGAATATCGATACTGGTACCGGGTCTTGGTTGTTAAATGTATGTGGTGTCTTCGCTTGGTACCCAAAACACAAGCTAATGCTTAGTTTGGGGCCTAGACGTTGTTGTTATGTATACGTTATTATTATTATTATTAATCATAAGTGGAGGCTGGACCACTTCTAATTCTGGATCCTAAACCAGTAATTGGGTTCACCAATCTCAACGTAGTTCCGTATTTGTAATTTAGACGAAACTATTATTCCCATACAGATTCATTATGTTACAATTCTATTGTTTTATTACAAAACAATTGACTTATACTTAATTTGAACAACTTTAGCAAACAGGAAGAAAATGATAATGGACGAACGCGGCTCTTATTAGAATTATCTCATATTGTCGCTGGTAGAAAAGCTCTTTCGCGCCCGGTCGTGTTGCTGACCAGTGAGCCTCTCTCTGTAATAAGACTTAATTGGTCTCAGTTGGAGTGGTTTACTTAGTATACATATTATCGCTGTTATCTTTAGACCGTTCTTCGAGAAGTGTACAGTATAAAAAGAAACTTACGTTGAATTCGACAGATTCATACTTAAAATCGAACGAACTGACCGACAAATCATTATAATCAACGTCACCTTTCTGTTATATGAAACGATATAACAAACGAATCGCGTTAAAGATAAAATGTGATTGAGTAGGAAATAGTTTCTCGACAAATCTGCTTAGTAATTACGTTTAACAAGAGAAACGGACGCTCGAGTGGGTTTTGCGACGTGAAAATCACACCGCCTTATATGGTTCGACAGTACTGCCTCTCTTGAAACATCGCCAACAGAGATGTTTGTGACAGTCTTACAATCGTTTTGTGCAAGTTCATTGTCGGCAGGTGATCAATAGGTGAAATCTTCTTCTCCAAGTGTGAATTTTCGCTGACTATACAACATTCTTCCCAACCCTTCGCTTCATTTCACCAATGAAGGATTTTAACATTGGAAATGTTTTTTTCGATCGTTGAATTATAGGCCTCATTTCACGAAATAAGGGGATCGTTCGATATCATCGAAAGTTGGCTAGGTGCCGGAATGTATTAGGTGTCAAAAGGCGCGTATGAACGAGGGCTATCGTACGGTAAAAAAATTGTTGAAATCGGAGCAATAAATTTTTGGAAAATTCGAAAAATATTCAAAATTTATGCGAAAAAATCTGACTTTTGTAGTTGTATTTTCAATGTACCCGCTTGTTTAGGGGTAGCGCAAAATCTGTGAATTGTGTTTTCATATTTTTAGGTTTCCATAGCAGTTTTGAGTCCCTATAATATCATCATCTTTATCAATCCGTCTATATGTTATGTTTTGGTATGTATAATAAGTTTCATTACTATGTATGTTGGAGTTACGAGAATATTTTCACGACCGCTGGATTCTGTGCCAAATAAAACGCACAGTCAGTTGTATGTACTTTTAATTCAATAATAATAATTAAGAGGACGTGAATTTACAAATTACCATACAAACTGCTTTAACGTTTGCACCCCAACAAACTTTAACTTAATTCCGAAAAAAAAATAATATGGTATACAGATCAGCAATGACTAGGTTCAACTGATTTTATTTTTTTTAATTATTCTGATACATCGAAAGAAATAAAAACCTAAATGTTCCAGTTTTCTTGTTGAATTTGTTTTATTCTTTACAACATTTTCATCATTAATTAACCTTTTGACTGGTCATCAATCATTATCAATCAAATGTCTCTGTCAATAAAATGGCTAGTGATGTTTAATCTGACCGAATATGGTTAGTGAGTAGTGAATTGGTTAAACTACATAAATTAGATAATTAAGTAGTAATTAAACCTAGATTATGGCATATCTAAACAATAGAGACCAAAATCAGACAATTTCATAAAAGTTTTGTAATAGTAAAACGTTAAAGCCCAGACCAGCAAATTTTGCGAATTCAAATTAAAATTTCGTTGGAAAGCTTTAACTCTTCCTTTCACACGGGGGGTGTATCGCAGGCGGTGTGTCGAGATAGCTGATAAGTATTGAAATACCTACTAATTTTAAACCCAGCGTCTATGAATCTAAAAAAGGGGGATAAAAATTTCTGTCATCAATTTTTTTGTAGCAACAAATTAATTATACGTATATTAATTTAAATAAAACCCATCAAACGAGGAAAGCTTTATTTGAAGCCAACGAAAAAAACTTACCATTTTTGTTAAATGCACAAATCGTTTATTTTCTTTCACTTTTTTTGTCATCCCTCGACCGTCATTTCAAATAATCCTGGTTGACATAATCGGGTTTACTGATTTGGCATTTAAAAGTAAGGTCTTTCAAACGCCTTCCAAAAACTCGCATCAAATTAAATAAGTTGTCATTCGTTTTTCACCGAACTTTTACACAATGGATGTCAATAATTATACAACCAAACTACCATAGAATAAGGGCTGTGCAGTCATCCGAAATGTAGTAAGTGATACTTTAGTTATCGATAAACTGCTGGTATTAACACAAAAACGTTATATATGGCATGGAAGGCGTGTCGTATACTTTGCTCTAGTAACCGCGCTCCACTTGTGAGGTGAACACATGAAAGTGACTATGGCTTACGGTAAACACCCTGCTTCGTCGATCCAATTTATTCCAGTCATTTATTTTACTGTTAGCTTAATGAAAATTACCAGTTAGAGTTCCATAACCAAATGGCAAAAAATGGAACTTTCATAACTTAGTCCTATCTGTCCGTCTATCACAGCTTTTTCACTCGTAGACTATTGGCGCTGTACCTATAGATAAAATTTTGCAGGTGTAAGTAATCTAAGACTCACTACATACAGATTTTTTTCGTAGCAGATTGACCATAAATGTAACTGAGGGATGAATAAAAACACAATCCATGGGACATAAACTAATCTCCAATGTCTGAACCAATTTTTACGGCACTTTCACTGGCTGGTAGAAGAATTTTTTAATTATATTACAGGCTACTTTTATTTTAGAAAGTATCGTATTAAAGTTCCTGAATAAATTTGAAAAACTATAAATATTATGAGAACCACGAGAAGTCGCGTGCATAGTACCTAACCAGTCAAACGTAAGGATGAGTACTTATAAGCACGAAACGTGCTCATGAGTACAGATAAGTACATTATGAACACGGTTATTTTAAACGCAACGTGCTCGTGAGCACATTTATTACCCTTTCGGCAGCTTGTTCGGCAGGACGAGACTATTTGAACCTAAGCTCGTTCATTTTCAAACTTTCTTTGTTATGGCGGACTAAACATAAAGTAATAAGAAAATCTTCAATATATCCATTTCCTCCAATCAATTCTAAAATGATATTTACAAAACTAGAGGTCAAAGAAAATCGCTATGCCAAGTTTGAAAAAATGCGTTGGAAAATAACACAGACAAGTCAACCTTATAGACCACGCTTTGACAGGGAGTAGCATTCGCCAAGGCTAAGTAGTGACACTACATAACTATGTCACTAGTGAGCCGTCAATTGGAAGCACGTCGGAAGCCATTAAATTGTCAATTTTGAACGAGCCAATGAAAACTAGCCGACCTCTCCCCGCACCCCGCCACTTTTTGGCGATTTCGTTTTCGTACTGATGTTTATTAAAGCGTGGTCTATAGGTTGACTGGTCTGTGGAAAATAACGACGTAGGGCGCCGAACGGACGGATAGACGAGCGGGCGTACACTAGATGCTCTTTATTTTGAATGCAGACTGTCCATAATATTACTGCAGGTGTAATTTGGTATCTGGTTATCACATGAACCGTAACTAATTAACAAACATTTGACAACGGTTTATTAACGAAGCAGTTTTCGATAATACATGCCTTTCCACAGCATACAAAAGGATCCCACGAAAACACGACAATGTATTTGTTGATTTATACTTTTGCAAAGAGATACTAGAATTATTGTATATACTGGTGTTTATCTTGGACGAAATTTCTCATTGAATTCCCAAATCACTTAATAACAACTCCCAAATTAGTAAGTAAAATTTGTGGAAAATCTGCGGAAACATGAACCGGAAAATATAGTCGTTAGAAGGATAACATATCGTGTCCGAGCAAGTGGGGCGGCGGCGCCACAAGCAATACTCAGTTTACAAATAAATTTAGGTACCTGTGTAAATTCATATGTCTATAAAATAACCCGAAAATACAAAGTATATGTTAAAGATATTTACAATATAAAAATATCATTTAGGTTGGTCCCGTGCGGCATCGATCCCATTACGCTTACACTGTTTCCGCGCTGCACAGCGATGCTCAGTTGCTGTGCAAAATAGGCGCCCGCTCTGGGATCGTCAGCAATGCTGACCAGACGGGTGGACAAATCCTTTACGATTTTTTTTTATCAGACGACCACGGACTGAGTGTCTCTACTGCAACCGCCGCAAACTTGTAGTGAGGATATAATTTTGATTACAAAAGTAACGGAATATCAACCGTCTGGTTCAACGAAAGCGAATATAGTCTGTGTTTTGCGGTGCTGCGGTACTGTGACCTATTGAATACCGTAATTCTATCGCCGTGCGACAAAACCACAGGCTTACCATATCTATTTGACATATTTTCTTTTTATAGTACATAGATCCGTGTGCGCTTGTGAATAAAATTAGCTTTTCATGGATCTGTAGTTACAACAAGGAACCCTTTTGATTTCTCCCTCTCGGTCTGTTTGTTTGCTCATGTCATAGCTATTATATTCGCAAACACTAAAAGCTAGGCAAGGTTATGAATATTTGTAATCGTTACATAATTGTGTATTAAAATCATTAAAAATATATATTCTAGGGTGCTTTTCATAGATGCAACGTAAAAGAAAAAAAAATTAACTCCCTCGGGTGGGGTTACGCTAAATAGCTATTATAAAAGTATTGTAAGGTTTTTAGATGGTTTAAAAATTACGTCTTCTTTACGAAATATTTGTTTCTAAAGTGTTCCTTTTGTATGAGTATAAAATCCATAAAACTACACCACAACACGAACTTACTAGGATAATTATTACGACTCTCTAGGTTCAACTCGTTCACGACTTATAATTGATGAAATCAATACATAGTTCAATTCTGAAAAACTCATGATTTTGGTTTACGATAAGTTTTTGGACACACCCAAATCCCTAATAGCCTCTTACAAAGAGGTAGAGCAATTTGTCGAAATGTTTGGTAATTTTTTAAAACAAAAAACAAACGTATGTCAAAATATTTTGCAAAGCTCTAAAGACCAAGTGGCGGCTATAGAAATATTTCGAGGATAGTTTTTAAAATAGTTTTAAGTGACAGAAACATAATTTACTTTAAGTGTCTTCCTTCTGTATACTAAATTTTCCCCCAAAAATAGCTCAACTAATGACGCTAATTTGAATCTTTTGTAGATTGCTCTTCTCTCTATAGAAAAGTAACAGTGAACGTGGTTTCTTAACGTACCGAAGTTGTTTATGTATACTTTGTAACTAAAATTATCCAGTTTTATGACTTTCATCTCCGTAGCTGTTATTTTTACCGCCACATTGTTTTAGACTGATGATGATTTGGCTGTTTGTGCATTGCGTAGACGATGCATTCGAATCATTCGTGTGTACATCAAAACTCCTACTTACTTTTTCTTTTAGAAAGCATTGATTTTCTAATACAATTAAGTACTCGTTTTTATTGTGATTTAATTATATAACAGAATTCGATTTTGATTTTGACGATGTTCTCAAAATTACTTCTTCACTTCATCAGCCCATTTTTACCCCACTGCAGGGGCTTAGACCTCCCCCAGGGTCAGGGGGCTTGGAGCTTAAATCCACCACGCTGCTCCACTGCGGGTTGGGGATTGTAACGACCGCCATCTAATGACAGCATCCGGGACCGACTGCTTAACGTGCTCTCCGAGGCACGGAGTCAGTGATATGTACTTAAGTCAGGAAAACCCATTGGTACACACCCGGATTCGAACCATGGCCCTATGGCCTTATAAATTTGAGACAGGTTCGTTGCTCTAGTCTCAAAATTTTATTTATTTAATTTATTAATTAATTAAATTGGTAGGTTTTAATTTGTAAGGTTTCTAAGTGCGATGCCTGTACCGTAGAATAAGTTTCATGTGCAGTGCAGTATGAGGACTTGCGTTATCGTGAATTAATGATAAAGAAAATCGGTTGACCAGCCGGGCGGTTTTTTTTTAATCCTTTCAATTTGGTGCAAATGTGTTAATATTATGGATGTTTTGACCTCAGACAAGCTGCTCGCAGTCCATTTTTCAATTTAGTGGCTGATACCTCTTAGTTCATTTTGCAAGCTGAAATTTCCATTGCTGCTAAACAAAAAAATCACGGTGCAAGTTATTAATGTTGCGATTCATATTCAAAAATTTATCTAATTTTCCACTTTTCCATGTTTGAGGGCAGACGCTAATGTGAAAACTATTGAAAAGCAATTATAAAAATGCATAGTGTAAATAAATTTGACTGTAGCGTTTTTTCAATAGAGTCAGAAGTGTCACTTCATAGTGTCGAGTCGAAACTGTCAAACATAATTTCGAGGGGGTGAATACCGGCGCGGGGACCTCACTGACTGAAATATTGGATCAGCTAGCCAGAGTATGAGAGGATGAGTGGTTAGACGGCAAACGCAGAAGAGGAATTCTAGTCAATTCGTATTTTTATGTAAAAACATATGGTAAAAACGGTTAATTCCTTTTGAATTTAGAATGCAGTGATCCATGCAGGTTTTATTTTCATTCAAAATGACCAGTAGCTACGAGTAAAACGGCGATTTCATTCTTAACCTTTATTATGTATATCAAATTGACGACCGCTTAGCCTAGTGGGTAGCGAGCCTGCTTACGAAGCTGGAGGTCCCGGGTTCGAATCCCAGGTCGGGTCAGTATTTATATGATGAATATTGATACTGGTACCGGGTCTTGGTTGTTATTTGTATGTGGTGTCTTCGCTTGATACCCAAAACACAAGGTAATGCTTAGTTTGGGACCTAGACATTGTTGTGATGTATACGTTATTATTATTATTATTATTAAATAGGTTGACATTAAATATAATTTGATCAGTGAATGCGTACGTATTTACTAATAATAAATAACTTTTTTATTTATATTAGCTAAGTAATAATATCTCACTTATGTTAATGTAATGCTTTGAAAGCAATAATTCATAGTGGTCACATTTAATACGTAAAGTTATGTTGGTTGAGATGAAAGTGATCTGCGTTACCATACCAGGTCGAACCGCGTCGAATGTTACTACCAGATACCGCTGTGTGGTTTTGGGTGTAATACAAGGAAACACATATTCGCGGTTAAAATATATAATTTTAATAGATGTTTGGTGCTGATTTCTCTAAGGTTTTATATTTCTTCGGAAAATATCCCAAACCGCACTTTCTATACAGTAGGTACTGACCCTTTAAATATTTTCTTTCAACGGTAAGTGTTTTTGCGTCATAAAGCTTTATAAACATACATCTGAACGAGAAAATAGTAACAGTTTTTGTACTATTTTATTACAATCAATCGCATTTTGTGTTTGCCACGGACTCGCCTAAATCTTAACTGATTGAAGACTTATTACTAAAATAAATAGTAAATAAATAGTGAATAATAATAATAATAAATAAATAATAAAAGTAAGTAAATAAGTAGTTTTGTACGTATTGTTGGTATAGTTTTGAAAATTTTCAGAATAATTTTATAAGTTACTACTCTTTTGGATAAATGCATCCAAGCATAAACCTTGTTTCATTATCGACAACAATTAATAACTCTTCAACGAACCAAGAACAATCTGCAAATTATAAAGAAATTTAATTAATGGAAAACAATTACTTACTTGATGAGATTTCTCAGTCAAAATGTATTAAATATTTGCTAAAACGTATCATTCTTCTTCAGAAAGTTACCAATGAAAATCGCGTCATTACATCCCTGGACACACCAGGAAGAACGACAATGGTCCTTATTTTCGATCTTCGTGACTTCCATATTACATCGTCTAATATAGGTATTTAAAATGTATCAGTATTAATTTTAGTATTAATCATTGACAAATTTGTTAACGCCAAAACAATACAATCTTATACCTAACTAATATTATAAATCCGAAAGTGTTTTGGTTTCTACATGATGTAACAAAGCAACGAAACAGAAATTTTTGCACGAAGAAGGTAACAGAACGAGAAATAGGCTACTGTTTATTCTGGTCGATCAAGGTATGAAATTTATTCAAGGTATAAAAATAATGACAATCAAAGCTATACGTTGTGAGATGGAATAATTAGTGGTAATAGAACTCAAAATAAAGTTTTAGATTTAAGGTACACTGCAGGAAGGGAAAATCTAGAAAAAAAGTTATAGGGATTTCAATATCCATGCGGTTGGAGCCACACATAAAAGCTAGTATTCACTATAATTTACAAATTGGGTTAAGGAAGTCAAATCACCTTATTATTAGTACATCCCTTCGGTATATCGATCTTAATAGCCCTTATCGCATCCTTGGCGACAGGATGTATTGTAAACCGCAAGACAGTGGCCAGGTCAATACACCCATCTCAGATGGCCATAATTGGATAACAGCCAATGCTCTTATTGCGTGTTCACAACTCACGACTAACATTCTACCTTCCGGATTATGTTACGTTTAACGTTGAACACGGAAAGTTATCATCGTTCATGTCATGTTTCATGTCAGTAACATGTCTTTGATATTTTTAAATTCCTTAAACTTTTAGTTTCTGTGCCATAGCCGTGACTGCATTGACGGGTGTATGCTTTAGAGAATAATTAACAATATTACGGACACCCCAGATTTACTACAAAGGATTAATTTTAGAATTCCTCGCAGATGTGAACGTGCATGCATTACCAAAAATTTATTCACCATTGCTTCCTGTAGAAGGTGCTATGTAAGGAACAGTTTCGTTAGGCGTGCCTGCCGGCTATATAATGTTTGTTTGAGGGATATTGACACGTTCAGTACACATTTTCCCACTTTTAAAAAATCTGTCATGCAAAGAATTGTTGAATCTAACTGATGACTGGTTACTGTTTTATGCTTGTTACTTGTTGCTTTTTGATCTCAAAATTATTTTCTCTACTTCCACTATTCATTCTCATTAGAAATAATTATGCCATTTTCTTAAATTAAGGAGACCATAGGCCAACAGTTAAAATGTTTCTTAGTTTTTAGCAATACTGTGTATTGGTGGCTGTTTGTCTTTGAAAATAAATAAAATAAATAGTTTTTTTCCGATTTTTATTATTTAATTACCGTTTAATATTTTTTGTTTGCATGGTATATATAACGAAAGTTTCAATGAGATCAATATTCAACCACACATATTCATTATAGTAACAATCTCAAACTGCAATATTATTCGTTGTGCATGCATTTATATAAATGGATCCGGTATATTATTTTTGACGCGAGATTCCAGCCCTCAGTCTCTGACCTCTACAAGTGGGATACTATAGTATAACCCGTTGTGGCACGGAAGTCGTAAATGCATACGCAGGCATACAAAAACGAATAACATAATTGCATCATAAAATATAAATATTGTACGTAATGTTAGCCATTTGAATTTATTTAATAACGTAAACAAGTGAACATAGATCTTCCCACGACCAGCCTCATTGTAAAATACAGTGTTATGATGTCACCTCCATAAATACGTTAGGCATGTCCTAACAGAATGAACTAATTGTGATACCATATTAAGAATATCAATAAAAACGGAATGACATATAAATAAATTATAAATACTGATAAAAAACGTATCGAATTACAAATTGTTTATAGTCAAACTGTTGATTGTGGTATTATAGTATCTTACAAAACAAAGGCACGTGTTATTAAATCATTAGATACGCGATCCGATAACGATTCAGAAGGCAAAAATATTATTCTGATAAGTGGAATTCCACGTGTTTAGAGCACTACGTACATAATACATTAGTGCTAACAATACTTTATTTTGTGTACGTGATACTTTTGAATTTGCAAATCTGTGTCTTTATTATAAAACGATGCAACACGAAATATACGTTTTTCCAAAAAAAAAAAATTACAAATAATATAAATCTTAAAACAATCTATGTTTTTTGCTTTAACTGGAGATAAATGTTTTAAAAAGTCTTTTAAAACAATACAGTATGAGTTGTACTTTATTGGGTGAAGTAAAAATTTTGTAGAGCATGGATAAATTGATTCGTTACCTTGCTGCGCAAAAAGAAATTTGTTTCGATACGAGGAGAGAAATGTAATAAACAGTAATTGAATTTAAACTAAACTTTTTTGCAAAAAGTAATTGTAAACAAAACTTGGATTCAACCAACGAGATAATTCAACTACTCGTTTTCTGAAATCACGTTATGTGTTAAAAAACACAGTTGTTGTTGGTTTTTTTTTTTGAGTAGAAAATATTTTATGTTTTAAATTCGCTTTTGCTTCTCCTGTAAAGTATCCTGTACCGTTTTTGTTATATCCTACTTTAATAAAGACACAAAATTATTTCTTTTATTTGAATTTAATATCGCAAACATTCTGTATCATTAGTATAGGATGTGTGTAAATTATATCATTGGTCTACTCCAGTACACTAGAATATTGTGCCCACGCGCAGTCGACCGGGTCAAGTTGAACAAGCGCACAGGAAAATTGACGATCCACGTAAATTACTATAAAGTAACCTTCATGCGCATGCTAAACGTAATTTTGCTTCGCTTATATACATATTTATATATAATTATATTATTTTAGATAATGACAAGTCAAAATCGACGCATGTGACGCACAACTTCCGAGTTGTAGTATTGTCGAAGTAGTATCAAATGGCATTGCGTTATTATTTTTGAAATTTATCGTATTTATAATGTTTTTTTAATAATGCATTCTTTGCTCTGTTTGTTGACAAAAATTATTTTTCGATCCCATGTGCCTTTTTCAATTTGAAAGATAATTCGACTATTAACTTTCAAAACACTAGTTTTACGGATATCACTATCTTAATTTCTCCTTCTTTTTCAACAACTTTTGCTAAAGCGATACTTTTGAAACTTTACACACACATTGAGTTTCCGTAAAAATACAACAGTATGATAATTTAAACTTGGTGATGAGGAAGTGATGTTGGAGTCTGTTACTCTTAGACGGCTACTAATCACCCATTTGAGTTTGGGCTCATTTGGTTGGTTTTGACGAGTCCCATACTTGGTTACGACGGTGATGATGGAGGAGGTGGTCAGTGTAATTTAAGTAAAACGAAAGTAAGACCTACATTATAAGAAATTCATTCTGACTTTCAATAAGTGTGTGTAAACATCTTAAATTGAGTATATATATATTTTTTTTATTTTGTAAGAGGTAAAAATACTTTTAAGTTAATTGGTTTTATTTTAAATCATTACTTGTATCAAAAACTATAAAATAAATAGTACACAAATCTGGACCTTCTTGAGATTGTGATGTCTTGGTAAAAAAGATAAGGTGGTAAGTAAGTTTGGTAAGGTGCTGTGTTCTCATGTCGACTGCCAAGGGGCATTTTGTGTCGCTGAAAAAGTAATAATCTGGGATTTTAACAGACTAAAATAAAAAAGAAGACAGTACTACTGCTAGTATTACACGATTTCTTACCAAACTTCAGAATTTCAAGAAAGTCCAAGTTTGTGTCCTAACTATTTTCTAATTTTAGTACAGCTTATAATTTAAAATGTAACCGTTTAACTTAAAAGTTTTTTGACATTTTTTTTTTATAAAATCATCAGGGTAAAAACAATGCAAATTATATTCCTAATATGAAGTTATCGATTATACGGTATTTCCGTATGTCACCACGGCATGGTACGGATTGATTTGGTTTTCGTGATCACGTTCAATTCTTGTCAAATTTTTATAAAACAAAGCATCGTTTTCGTTGTTACTCGATTTACTAAGACTGTTACGAGCCATTATTTCATCTAACCTAATTTCTTTTCAAACGATTTCTTTCAAAACAATTTACAAAAAGTTGTTAACAAACAAGTGGGAGCATTTCGTTGCGGTTGAAGCAATAAAGCTTATAATAACACCAAAGATCATAATATTGTAGAGTCTAGAATAACGTCCTAGCATATGAGATTAATTCTAAATCATCTCTCAAAACAAAACATATTTCATGCTACTGAATTTGAAATGAATGATATTTGGCATGTCGGTATTTATGTTCTCCTTGTACAGTATAACAATAAATGTTAATCGGGCGTCTTTTAAAATATTTAATCGCTCCAATGGACAGACTAGTTAGCTTTTTTAAGCTGCTTAGAATAAAGGAGCAACGAGAGACGCTTTTGATTTGATCCGGATCATGAGCGATCGTGACCAGTACTGGTCGACTGATATGTCTACAATCGTTTAAACTTAACTTTGTCACGACGACGGTCTTAGTCAAACCATGAACGAACGTCTTTTATAAATTTTATGTCTGGTTGTGAATGATAAAAAGTAATAGCTTGTCAAGTACTTACATGCCTTCAATGTCCAAGATCGAAAACCAATGAGTGTAGTTGTCAACTGAATCGAAAATATTACACAGTATTTCTCAGCTCCAAAAAAACTTTACTAACAACGCATATCCTTCTACTTGCATTTAATAGTTTCAGATATAAAGATACTTAAGTATACATTTTAGTACAATTAACGTGCGAACCATAAAAGAGATGTCTCTTCTGTAATCGTACAAGTATCACGAACCGAATGCTCGAATGTCATGTCGGCAAAAGCTCACGTACCCGCAAAACCGAGCGCTCACGACTTGCTTTCATATATGGGCATGGCAAGTTCTTTGCAACTAGTGTAAGCTCCTCCCGTTTTTTTTTCACTTCATCCTTGAAACTCAATGTGAAGACACTCATGTTCAAGGTTTACAATATCATAAATGCCATTTACGTCTTTCTGCGAATCGGTCTCGCGTTTTTTTGACCCGCTAATAATACACCTGTCGCATCTCGAGTAATTAACTAAACTATAATCGTTGCCGCGAAACAATCATTTGATTTCGTATCTTGATTGCGTTCTGTTTTTTGGGTTCGACCTTCAAAGCGGCGCTTCATTAGTCGCGTATTGACACGCCTAGACTAGAGCCGTTCCGAAGTCGTGGCCCTTGTCAGTCATGTTAATTATCCGTTTCGCTCCGTTTCTAAAGTGGCCCATTCATTCAGTTTCTAAGTTTTTGTTGTTTCGCGGTCAAGATGTTAACGAATGGCTACTTACGCTTTTTGCTGTGTCAAGGGCATATCTTCTTAAATGTTATTCCTATTTTAAAGAAAATATTACCAATTTAGTAACTATATCGATATATATCGTTTTCGTGTCCACACTATCGGTCGCATTGTATACTAATCTCGGATAGCCGATAACCACTCCTTTTGTTTCTTTTGTTACAGAGCGGGGTCGCGGCCCACACATGCCATAAGCGGTATACAGAACGGAGCGGCTAGAGATGGAGTACGCATACAGATACGGCGGACTGACCGCTACCATAGGTAACAGAACTTCTTGGGGACCTGTCACCTCACCACATACAGAACTCTCTGGAAAAGGCTTGGATCGTCCTTTGAGCGGAAACTTCGATCGGATCTTCAATGCCTTTGAAAGGACTAACGCCTTCGAGTACGTGCGAAATACGTTTGAAAGTAGTAAAGGAAGTGAAGAAGAGAGAGGAGTTGGTCACAACGAACCGGTTGTGAATCGTAGATTCAGCAGCAGCTATGAACGCGCAGATTGCAACCTGGCTGCGCAAACGCCCTGCTCCGATGACGATGACTTTTATCAAGAGAAAATCCTGTATTCTCAGGCAAGGCAACTATTTCCGTTACAAGAAGATTTAGCTGATTGGATTAACAAAACAATCGGTGAGTGATTGGTGTAGGTATACTATTATATACATTATCTAGTAAATTTTAGATGTGAACTTAACTTCGCCTTTTGCACTTGTTATAATTGTATTTGATATTGTGATTACTTTTTTGGGTGAGTTTTGATGTTTAACAAGCATGTAAAAGCTACCATAATTAGCGAGGCGATCCCCAAGGCTGATATACTTACCTCGTTATTCTGGTAATTCTAACTGGTGGCCAAAGCGTAACATTAGTAACACTTTAGATGAATAAATGAAACCAAAACCAAACTATACTTACTATACATATATAACAGTTCAAAATTTAAATGACATGCTCAATGTAGTGCTCCTTTTATAGTACGTACCTAATTGTGGCATAGGTTACCTCGAATAAACATTTAACAGTACACAAAACTACTATCGAGTAACAAGTAAGCCTACATTAGAATTCAGTGGTAAGCCGTATTCGGTACTGGACCTTCCTGACGGCTCGGTCAGTGCCACTTAGCTAAGAAACCAGTAAGCTAATAAGGACTAAGCTTTTGGCATATTATGCATTTCAATTAGAATATTGTTAATTGACAAATATGTTCGTGGTTTTGTCTAACACTTACCTATTGTATCAATAATAATTTCCAGTAGATGACAGAAAAAAATTTCATCAACATTGATGACCGCTTAGCCTAGTGGGCAGCGACCCTGCCTGCGAAGCTGGAGATCCCGGGTTCGAATCCCAGGTCGGGTCAGTATTTATATGATGAATATTAATACTGGCACCGGGTCTTGGTTGTTATATGTATGTGGTGTCTTCGCTTGGTACCCAAAATACAAGCTAATGCTTAGTTTGGGACTTAAGCGTTGTTGTGATTGTGTGTGTTATTATTATTATTATTATCCTCAATTCAATCATGTGATTTGTTGACAGTTGATATTTGATTTACCAGTTAGTTCCTGGAAATATGATGGTATCATTGAATAATTTTGGTTCCGTGCTGGAACGTTACAAAACACGATTCGTTCTATTGCTTTTTTCAACAATTTATTTGTTACAAAGCTCCTGCTTGTGTAGAATAGCAAAAGCGTCATATTTTCACTAATAATACGTGAACCTAGATAAACAGATATTCAGCTTTTTCTTAAGTTTTTCACTTGTATGATATATTGACTTATTGACACACTGTTTTGCAAATGATCATAAAATGTATTACGAAATCGCTCGAATATGAATTGCATGTGTTGCGTGCGACGATCCCATAAACGTTTGCTTATGTCGGGAGCGAAATGAAATATTACACGCACACAAGACTTTAGACGAACGTTGCGCTTTTATAAGTATTTTATTGCTTTGTACAGAAAAAGAGAGATTTCGATTATTATTGGGAATTGTAATTGTAAACTAGACCGAAATCGTCAGTTACAACCACAGACCAGTCAACCTATAGACCACGCTTTAATAAACGTCGTCAGTACGAAAACGAAATCGCCAAAAAGTGGCGGGGTGCGGGGAGAAGTCGGCTAGTTGTCATTGGCTCGATCAAAATTGACAATTTAATGGCTTCCAACGTGCTTCTAACTGACGGTTCACTAGTGACGTAGTTATGTAGTGTCACTACATAGCCTTGGCGAATGCTACTCCCTGTCAAAGCGTGGTCTATAAGGTTGACTTGTCTGTGGTTACAATGCAAAAAAAAAATTATTGGTAAATCAAAAATACCACAAGCAATTGTAGCCAGCAGTAATTCCGTTTTCTTATATGAATTGCATTTGTCGTCACGAGCATTCGCTATCTTTGGCGCATCAACTCCTCAATTAGCTATCTCTAATTCCGATCGTTTCTTAGCCGCTATCATAACTGCATCACTTCGTATAACGGACCATTTCGCTCGTATAAGTACTCTAATTTCAATACAGTCAGTATGAATATAATTTTTATAAGTCATCCAATTAACCAAAGATAAATATTCTTTCATTGTATTACCCTTCATAATCTTATATTATGAAAATACTTTGGAAAATAACATAAATATCCTTCGAAGCTATAAACTTAATATATTACCTACAATACACTTTTTATGCAATAGGTGCAATTTGATTTCGTATTGATAGAAATCACATGACCCGTTTGATAGAAGTTATATTTAGTTATATTTGATAAGTGCTTAATGAAAATATTAAAAATAATGATATCGACGAATTTCGATGAAGCGAAAGAAATATGTAAGGACCCTACCATGGAATATTTATAAACTGCCTAATCCTCTGGGAAATAGGCGTGAGTTTATGCTTGGCATGTTGCCCTGGTAGTGGATATACTACTGCACTTATAATTTTGGTTTTCAAAATTGTAGATTTACATGTACCGTTTCTTTTAAAAAGAAGAAAAACGAACAAAATAATGTATATAGGTATATCCTACGTTTTGAGCATTCATGCGTTTACCGAAGCCGCATGTTGGGTAATTGCGTAGGTAAGTAATTCTATTGTTTGCACAGATTGTTTGGTTATTTGTCGCTGATATTTTGCGGCATATCCATACCCATTTAACCGTTTCGGTAGTTTCATTCTACCTAATATCACAAATATTATAACAAACAAATAACATCAGTGAATACATCTTTAGGTAAAGATAAATTTTCATTGGCACTTTACTATCAGTAGTTTTGTATATATATTTTAATATTAGTAAGATTATTACTGGAAATATCAATTATGTTACGTGTCACGGTGAAATGCTTCCCTTTATAATTTCCAAAGTAATATAAACTTTACATAATATTTGTTTAACGTCCAAATTGGTTCATTTATGTAAAATCGGAAGCTAAGCAAGCGGTCAGACTAGTTTGTTTGTAAACATTACGAGAGTCCAATTGGTCACGCCTGGTCGGACTGTGGGTAACCGTTACCTTAGCCGTCTGTCTGCATTGAAATTACTGCAACAAAATAATAAATAATCACTACATAGTATAAAACAAAGTCGCTTCCCGTCTGTCTGTCCCTATGTATGCTTATATCTTTAAAACTACGCAACGGATTTCGATGCAGGTTTTTTTAAAAAGAGTTATTCAAGAGCAAGGTTTATACGTATACAACATGCATAATATAGCAAAGAAACCCTGATAATTTTAGAGGTTTCTAATCTGATATCGTAAATAAATAATTTTTTTGCGCTTACATTGAAAACACTGGCTGAAACCTTCGAGATAGACCAAAATAATGTACTATAGTATTGTACACCTTAAAAAGGTCTACAAAAAAAGTCCGCGATGGTATATGTCTATTTCCTAGGGATAACAGACAATAACCATTTTTTATCCAAAAATTGGTGTAAATAAATATTCGAGCATAGAAAAGATTTTTACGATAACCACTTTATTGTTACTCGCCACCAGATGGCCTTTGCAGTATTTTTTTTCTATAAGCAGAAATGATGTAAATCAATATCAAAAATGGACAGGATTGTCTCCAAAGTTTCTTTAAAAAAATTAATACCCTAAATATATACATATATACATATTAATTAAATATGTAATAATATATATAGGGACTCCAAAGTAGACTTTGCCCGGTAAGTTATCGGACCAAGGCAGTACGCGTCACGCGATCAGTAAGGTCACATAACGGACGTAGTGAAATTAATTTTTTGCTGTTTTTTTTTTATTTTTAATCGACGAAAAAAGGAGAAGGTTTTTACTAATTTATCTGAATACCATCAGCTAATTAATGCCCCAAAGCAGGGGCTTAGACCCCCTCTTGGGACGAGGGGGTTTTTAATCCACCACGCTGCTCCAATGTGGGTTCGTGGATTGTAACGACTGCCATCTATTGATATCAACCGGGACCGGGGACTTAACGTGCTCTCTGTCTAATTGTCTAATAAATTTTGTGTATTTTAGTTTTTTATGTGCGATTTGTATGAGCCTTTTTTCATTGGATACGGTATAACTCGAAATTAACGAATACGAATTAAACAGTCAAAAAAAACTGAAAAGCGTAAAATAGACCTTATTAGTATTAATTACTAAGTTACTAAACTAATGTAAGAAACTCATTTATTTATACCTACTAAAATCTCTTTCTATTTTATCTTCGATTTAATTTTTTGTCATTTTTTTGTTTCCTTATACATTCGCCATTTTCAATAGGCACATAAGACACATGAATTTCTTACGTATATTTATTTTAATCATGAACACTTGATTAAATTTAATAATACGTCATATGGTTACTAATTAACTTATGTTTTAAAATCGTTTCATTTTCACGATTTGCCATGTGGATTTTATGAAGCGCGTGCCAGAATCTTCTAGGAATGTTACAAAATCGATTCATAGTTTATTGTCGGTCCAAATCTAACGTCGTATATCGTATAGTGTTAATTGTCACTTCTTTTGTGTAGCATGCATTAGAAGTGCTATAAACTCTCCACACAATTCTATTACGCCGTCGCTAGCGTTCCTATACAAGATGGTTGGAGGTATAGTTCGCCTCAAACTTTATGGCGGATCGGAATACAATGTTAGATGGAGTATAATAACATTATATAGTAACGGCGAAATAGAAGAAAGAGAGAAGTGGTTGGAAAAAGAAATAGATGGAACGGAGGAAGAAATACTAATACTGGGAGGAGACTGGAATGCTAGAACAGGAAGTAAAGGGGGACCATTCGAAGAAGAAGAAAAAAATGCTGAAGGTAGAAGATCAAAAGATAAGGAAATAAACAAAGAAGGCAAAAGGGTAATAGCCATGTTGGAAGAAAGAGGATGGGCGATTATAAATGGTACAGGGTGGGAAGACAATGAAGGAGAATGGACATATATAGATAGTAAAGGGACATCGGTCATTGACTACGTAGTCACGAACGAGGATGGAAGGGAGCTAATAGATAAGTTCAGGATAGGGGAAAGAACAGAGTCGGACCATCAACCGCTAGAGATGAGAATGAAAGGGAGTATAGAACAGAAAAAAAAGAAAGAAACAAAAAAAGAGAAACTTGTAACACGATGGTTCAAGGAAAATATAGAAAAATATAGAGAGAAGGAGAAAGACTGGCAGATAGACGGGGATGAAGTAGAGGAGCTGTGGAATAATGTCAAGCGAGCAGTAGATGAGTGTGCAGAAAAGAAGAAGATAAGGATAAAAGAGAGGAAGACGGGAATAAAAGAGTGGTGGGATGACGAATGCAAGATAAAGAAAAAGGAGTTGCAAAAAGCATATAAGAACTGGCGTAGAAGTAAAGGAAGTAAAGGACATTACACGCAATTGAGAAGGGAGTTCAGAAAAATATGTAAAGAAAAGGAAAGGATTAAAGTAGAACAGCTAGCGGAAGAAGTTCAAAATTTAAAATCGGAAGCGGAGGTGTGGAAATTTCTTAAAAGGGATAGAAAGAAAAACAGGGAAATAAGTGAAGGAATAGAAAGAAACGAGTGGAAAAAACATTTCATGAATCTACTAGATGGATCGGAAGACGAAAAAGAATGCAGGGGAGAAATAAGAGACAAAAATGAACTAGAGGAAGAAGAATTAAGTGACAAGGAGATTGAAGTGCAGATAGAGAAAATGAAAAAAGAAAAAGCGGCGGGGGCGGACGGAATAAAAAGCGAAGCATGGAAGTATAGTCAAGGAGTGATCAGAGAGAAGTTAAAAGAACTGATAAAGAAAGTATGGAGAGGTGAAGGATTCCCGGAGGAGTGGAGAGAAGGGATAATAGCGCCAATTTTGAAAAAAGGGAATGTGGAGCAAGTACAGAATTATAGAGGGGTTACACTGCTGAATACAGCATACAAACTGTATGCAGCAGTGTTAGCGGAGAGACTAACAAAAGAGGTGGAAGACAAAAATATATTACCAGAATCACAAGTGGGCTTCAGAAAAGGAAGGGGGACAATGGATAATATATATTTACTGTATCATAATATAGGAAAAACATTAGAAGAAGGGGGTAAAACAATAGGTTTTTTTATGGATTTTAAAGCAGCTTTTGACAAAGTAAATAGAAAAGAATTATGGAAAGCAATGAAGGAAGGGGGGATAAGAAAAGGACTGATTGAAAGGATTAAGGAAATATATGAAAGATGTAAATGCGCAGTGCAAGCAAATGGAGAAGTGTCTGACTGGTTTTGGACAAAGGTAGGGGTTAGACAAGGATGTCCTTTAAGCCCAACACTGTTTGCTTTGCTCATAGCAGATATGGAAAAGGAGATGAAGAAAGGTTTAGTAGGAGGAGTAAAAATAGGGAGCGAAAGAATAAGAACGCTAGCTTACGCAGACGATGTAGTGATGCTTGCTGAGAGTAAAGAAGCAATGGAAGAAATGTTGAAAAGGATGAAGAAATACACAGAAAGGAAAAAATTAGAGCTAAACGCAGAGAAGTCAAAGATAATGGTATTTAAGAAGGGAAGAAAGAAAAAAGAAAAGAACGTATGGCAATGGGGAAAGGAGAAGATAGAGGAAGTGGAAGAGTTCAAGTATTTAGGTTTTGTGATAAAGAGAAACGGAAGAATGGACGCACACGTTAAAGAACAATGTAGGAAAGCAAATAGAGTAGTAAAACAGGTATGGGGAATCGGGGAAAGGAGTTTTAAAGATGATTTTGAGAGGAGGATGATGCTCTTTGACTATTTGGTAGCAGGAGTGATGATGTACGGAGTAGAAATATGGGGTTTTAAGGAATGGAAGGAAATAGAGAGAGTGCAATTGAAATATATTAAGTGGACTTTGGGACTAGATAGATGGACGCCAGACTATATAGTTTACAGAGAAACAGGAAGAAACAGAATGCGAGTAAGGGCAGGAAAGAGAGTTACAAGATTCGAAGACAAAATTAAATATAGAGGAAAAAGGTTATTGGAAAAATGTTTGGAAGAAAAGGAAAGAAAAGTGGTCGGAGAAAAATTAAACGATAGAGAGAGGTTCTATAGAGAAAACGGCTATAGTGGAGAGGGGGTGAGGAGGAGAAGACAGGAAGGTGGGAAAATGGAAAAAGTAATAGAGAAAAGGGAAGTGGAGAGGCAGGGGCAATGGGAATATAATAGGATTTTGGAGACAAGATATAATATACGATACAAAGACTTAAAAGTTTCCAAGAGACCAACATACCTGAGAGAAAGGGGGGAGCGTGGAAGCCAAAAAATTATTGCAAGGTTAAGGTGTGGGAATCTAGAGGAGAAGAATAAATACTGGATGGCAGAGGAAGATAGAAGGTGTAAAATATGCGGGGGAGAGGGAGATTTGGAGCACGTTATGGAACACGCAGGGTGGAAGAAAGAATGGGAAATAAAAGAATTACTGGAGGAAAGTGGGAAAGGAAGAGCAGTGGAATGGGTGCGGAGAATCAAAAACTTAAGAAAGAAAAAATTGGAAATAAAGATTGAGAGGGTAGTAAGCTAAAAAAATAAAAATAAATAAGTGTAGATAAAATTATTTGTGTTCGGGATCGACAGAATATCAGCGATGGGCATGCCTGTTTGTGGCAGCCCATCAACATGCTGAGCCGATCCCGTTTGTCATGAAAACTAAATTAAGTAGTGTAACGAAATATGTTTATAATAAGTTTTTTTTTGTGGCAATAAACGATTTGAATATGAATGAAATGTGCGATTTGTATGAGCCTTTTTTCATTGGATACGGTATAACTCGAAATTAACGAATACGAATTAAACAGTCAAAAAAAACTGAAAAGCGTAAAATAGACCTTATTAGTATTAATTACTAAGTTACTAAACTAATGTAAGAAACTCATTTATTTATACCTACTAAAATCTCTTTCTATTTTATCTTCGATTTAATTTTTTGTCATTTTTTTGTTTCCTTATACATTCGCCATTTTCAATAGGCACATAAGACACATGAATTTCTTACGTATATTTATTTTAATCATGAACACTTGATTAAATTTAATAATACGTCATATGGTTACTAATTAACTTATGTTTTAAAATCGTTTCATTTTCACGATTTGCCATGTGGATTTTATGAAACGCGTGCCAGAATCTTCTAGGAATGTTACAAAATCGATTCATAGTTTATTGTCGGTCCAAATCTAACGTCGTATATCGTATAGTGTTAATTGTCACTTCTTTTGTGTAGCATGCATTAGAAGTGCTATAAACTCTCCACACAATTCTATTACGCCGTCGCTAGCGTTCCTATACAAGATGGTTGGAGGTATAGTTCGCCTCAAACTTTATGGCGGATCGGAATACAATGTTAACGTGCTTGCGCAGGTACAGTCATATACTCCTCGTTCCACTGCGTCCCGCTACACCTAAAACTGGTTACTGCGACGCGACTTGTGCCTATGTTCGGATCCGCCATAAAGTTTGATTGGAATTGGACTACTTACTAACGTGCAGTTTTATAGTATATTACTATAGCGACCCGCCCCAGCTTCGTACGGATGGATGGATATATAGAAAAATAGATTAGTATTTTAAATTAGTAGGTGTTACACGTATTCTTATAGATGGCGCTGTAATCGTCATTATGTCGCGGCACCAGCACCCCTTACGACAATATGAAGTGTACATCACTTCGATATAACCTGAACGACAGTCGAGTCATGTAATACTTTATATTATAATAAAAGTCTAAAACTACAGTTCGTTTATATTATAAATATTCATCCTGAAACCCGCCAATAACACAGTAGGTACTTTATTTGGATAAATAGAAGATAACAATAATTGCTTATGAACAACTCCAAGTTTTACACACTAGTATCTTAAAAGGAAGATCCGATTCGAATAATTCAAAAAGGAATTTACATTACGTAATCAACTATTAAATCAATTGTTAAACTATTTAGTTGGATAAAGATTGTCATGATACGAATGTCATCATCTTTTCATCCTACATGTTTTTTGATTGACTAACTTGAACAAAAAGCCATTATTGTGACTTAACTATAATAGACATTGAATTATGTATACTAAGTGTAATGATTACTATAAACATAATATGTAGTACATTATTTTATGTATCATCAATAGTTTTCGCACTGTACGTCAAATAATAACTTTTATGGTTTTTTTGATACCTTGGGTATCAAATTTATTACATTTTTGTAATTTTCATAGGGATTTATAATTTTTCTGAAAATAAAATACAGCCCAAATTACTCGCAGCTTTCTATAGGTGAAAGAATTTTTAAAATCAGTGAAGTAGATTTTGAGTTAATCCATTACAAACAAACATACATAAAATATAATATTTTTTCTTTTTATAATATTAGTTCAGATCGAAACTCCGCTCTGCATTTTTTTCTTGTTTATCAGGTCGTAAACGTTAAAGTGTGGTGATACATATATATGTTAAAACATAATAACTCCTGTTTAAGTATTACAGTTTTTTTTTTAAACTGGTGTAATAGAAGAAATTTATAAAATGATTTATGACTAAATGATCTATTACAAGATTTAAAATTTTGCCAGTAATATCTTCCACGTACAAATGTAATCACTTTATCAGCGCCTATATTCCATTATAAAGCCAAAGCACCTAAATAAAGAATTATTACATACGAATAACTTTAAAATATCATAGTGTCGGCCTTTGATCGCCATTTTTGCTTTCATTCATGAATGTCAGTGCAGTTGCGGTCAGTGGGACCGGTTTACGAGGCGTCGGCTTGCATGTTAATTATATAATGCTACATATGCCCCATGGCAATGCATGCGTGCAGTAATAGTTTATGGGTAGCTTTTTAGATCTATTTAATGTACAATGTGTCAGTGAATCAACCGGAAAGCTCACACATTTCAACTAAATAAAATCAATTTTAAAATATAAATACCTACAATCTTTATAAATCTCAGACTTAATTGTTTATCTAAACAACAAAATTAGAGTTTGTAGTCCAATGAAACCAGAAAACGCTATCGCGCATTTTACAATCTAAAATATGGGAGCCAACTACGTGGAATTGTAATTGTCACTTAATTGGCGTTAAATGGATAAAACAGTTATAATCATAGGTATTTTATCAATCATAAATGATTATTTCAATAAATAACTTAGTTCATGTAACAACGTCTTAGTTAATGAAACCCAGTGGCGGCTTTGCGGATGAAATACCTAAAAGAGGCTGAGCCTCACTGATTGACTGAGCGAAATCAACTGATTACGAAACGAACAACAATAATCTGATTATATTTTTCTTTTTATATATAACTTTATTTTAGAATTTATGTTTTACAGTAAATACCTATAAAAACTTTGTAATTACTCCTACGTGATAGTAATTTATAGTATGATGATGATGATGATAGTAATAAACAGGCCTATATCCTGCAGTGGCTCTCCACTATCATCATTATCATCATCATCAGCCCGTGTAGAGACACGGGCTGATGATGATGATGATGATAGTAATTTTAGGAGAGCATCGCTATATCCACGTCAATGAAATATATTTTTGTGAGATTTCGATGACGCAGTTACACCAGAAGTTTCTGGATAACGTTCAATTTAAAAACGAAAACTATGTGCTTCGAAGGTACCCGAATATTTCCGAAGGCAAAAGTTTAACAAATAGTAATAGTTTAGCAAACCTTGTGCATTATATTATTTACCATTAAATATTTTTTTTCTCAAATTTAAATACATAAAATATATATAAGATACATGAAGGTGGAAATAACTGTGCGCATATAAACAATAAAAATTATGGCAATCAATGCACTCATTTAACAGGTCATCTAGATGGTTAGCCTAGGGTCTGTTTATAATTTCGAAATACCTGTAAAAATAACATTAAAAGGAGCTAATAAATAATTTCTCAGGTCTCGCTTTGTCGGTGGCCGTGTCCTTATTATAAAATTTTAATTTATTTCATTTTAAAACGGTTACGGCATTCAGTATCGGCGTCAGTAATTATTGACCGCCCAGGCCGGTTGATAAATGCCGCCCGAACGCTTTACAGATACTCAACAAAGTATATTAAATATATTACTACTTCTGCTTACGAGTTTTCTCACATTATTTATAGGTACATTTACAAATTTATTTAGTTTTTAATCTACATAAATATTAAAGCATATTTCTAACATCTAATCACCACCAATCGTATCATCTTAATTGTGATAATAATTAGCTATCATCATCATCATCATCAGCCCGAGTCTCTCCACTGCAGGATATAGGCTTCGCCCAAGGCTCGCCACCACACACGGTCCTCCGCCTTTCGCAATTTGACTCCGATTTCTTCGTATAATAGGCTACCATAGTAGCCACTAAACCAATTTGATTTATGAGTTTTCGGTGAAATTAAACAACACATTTACATGTATTTTCTCTCGAAGTATCCCGCGGGCAAGATTTTCGTTTAGATTTTTGTAAACTATGAATGAGGCTTTCTGCTTGATTTTCAGATATATTCTTTAATATAACACAAATATACATTTTAAAATTATTAATAAATACAGTTGCTTTTTTAATGCAAACATTAATTATTTCACATAAGTCATATGTGTAGTATAACAATTTAAAATAACTGATTTTACTTACTTTTAGTTTATCTATGCTTAACTTACTTCCGTTGATATTTTTTATTGGGTGAGGTACTTATCGTTAATTTAATTAATTTCATACGGTACGCTCTAACTACGAGCCGGAGTCTCCTTCGAGCGGCTGGCCTATGCGCACGCGTTTGGAGTAGGTACCACTCAAGTGTTTGTGTTTTGAAATACTTAAAAATGTGATGTGGTTGTGAAATATTTGAGTGAATACAATGTTTTAGTTAGTTAAAAGTGCATAAACATAGACATAATTAGTTCACATACAATTTGAATAGTTTCTGTGAAAGTTATTTGGCCGTCAATACTCACGAAAAGTGGTGTAAAGCTGAAATCAAATCGAAGTCGCTTCGCACAGGAGAATATTTTATTTGGTGAGGAAATTCCATTATACATGACTATAATTCAAATAAAAATTGTGCTAACTAAGAGCGATTGTGCGGAAAATTTCTCACGCGCAAAAGTGTAACATGTTGTGATTTGAATTAATTGAATAGTGTCATTTCTGTTTTTATGCTTTACTTTATATATTTTTTGTGTTGTGCTCATATATTACATCATGATTCATAGCGAACTATTGTTGCGAGGATGTAAGTACAGTCAGCGTCATAATCATTTTAGCGCCTAACGCGGCCAAAACGATCTCAAGTACAAAAATCAATTTCATCCAGGCAACCAAAGTTATCATGTTGATCTAAGCACGAAATACCTCAAAATACCTGAACACTCCTTCTTTTAATTCTGTCTAGGCAATTGGCACGTTCTAGTTTATGTTGGCAAGTGGATGGTTCAACTATATAAAATAAGCATTCATAGTAGTAAAACAAAAAACCTTGATTTTGAGATACGTTTTTGGTTGAATTAAATTGACAACTGGGTAAAATTTAACATTTCTTGTTTTAACGCGATTTCCAATTTGTACAATAACGATAGGTAAGTAATTCAATACCATTAAAGTTGCAAAGATGACATTAATAACAAAGAAGGTGTCATAATTATTTCTTTATTCGCTTCGAGTAATTCACTCCAAAGTTTACAAAGAAAACAATTTAAAACTTAAACTTAAAATAAGTCGAAATAATACCCTATGACTTACTAGGGATCAAAGATTATTTTTATGTTAAGAAGTACTTATTACCACTATGATTCCACAGATACCGGTAAACCATTTATTTGCATATATATTAATGAACATTCTGACAACATACAGACAATATACAGACTACTTTATATACCTCAAACAATACGTTTGCTTTGACTGCCTACATATAAATGAAATAACGCTCAATAGATGATTTCGACTATTTTAGACGCTTCGATCTATTCGACGCTGACTGTACACATTCCAGTGGTACCTACTCATTACTACTCAAACAAAAAATGACTGCGCTGGCGGGTGGCTAGCGGGCGGCGTGACATAAACAAAAAAAAGGGTCTTTAAACAAAGGAGCACATGTGTTTAAAAGCGTTCCCAAAACGTCTTAATACTTGAGTTATGAGTTCGACAAACGATCGAACTGTTCGGACTAACGTTTAACCATATCAATGGTTAGAAGTTAGAAAAGACCTAGCCGAATTCGTTCAAGAACACCAAAACTGACAAGAACAAGTTAGCACTCCTAAATAATACAATTATAGAAGAACCAAAGCCAACGAAACAAAAGAAGAAAAATCAAAACGTATACATGGAAAACAATTCACTAACGCTTGTGACGGGCGTGAAGAAATACTAATTACGCCTTCAGAATACTATGCTTAGACGAGATACGGGCTATTATAACCGAGACCACTAAGAGTGGGCCATACTGGCAGGAAACAAGACAAAAATGAAAAACACTGCCGACGAAGTATACGAACTTCGGGAAAAAGACACATAAAGCCTGCATCAAATGAAGAAAGCGAGTAATGAATTAAGAAACGAAAATGCTCACAATAAGAAACTGATAAAACAACTTATGCTCCCTACTGTTATTTATAAACACACTATAATATTTATCACCTCTCCTGGCTCCCTTTTCTGGCTAAAGGTTGCACGAATACCGGCTGGCTCTTAATTCCCGTCACTCACAATCCAGACTATAACCTACACTCCATCCTTTATCTACGTTCCCTTTGGTGTATTGGGACTTGTCCCTTTCAGACATTGCGTCTGGCTGAAGGTTGAACGAATTGATTGATTGATTGATTGATACGGTACGCTCTAACTACGAGCCAATAACCGATTTATGATTTCGCAAACAAATACGATTTAAATGTGAGGAAATGACGCATATATTATTATTGTTCAGACGCGTATTGCCAGTGTAATAGGATTATCGTACCGAAGCGCTGTGACCCCGTGCCGTAATTGACCCGCGAACTGTCAACACTTAAGTAGCCGTGAAAATGACACGGTCTTTATAAATTAATTTACTGTCGCTAGATTAGTGTAATGTTCTCTGTTTGGGGTACCGTATTTTAGCAATGAAAACCTTAGGCTCAAAAGTACGTCTTTTTGATTTTTCTAAATTTTCTTGTGTGTCCATCTCTGACTCATTTTTAAGTTTCGTAACAAAATAGCAAAAATGTAACCCTTGCAATATGGTCCTGTTGATCTGTTGTATATCACAAGCTTATATTTCCACCAATTTTCCATCAACCCTGATGATTTTTCACAAGCAATTGTCTTATATGGCTCGCCATACAATTCTGTGAAGAAATTATGAAACTGAATTATTTAGGGATCGTTCTTTATGCAGGGAACTAAATGATGAAAAAATACTTTTACTCACCCCATCGTTTGGGGTATTAAACAAATTAAAATGCAATGGTGGTTATTTAGTGACTTTTTAATTTAGGTGAACATTTCGCCAGATATCGTTAACAAGGTGTGTTTTACATGATTATTTTTATCATTGTAAAACAAGAAACATTTAATTAGACAAATCTAGTTTCGCGTCTGAGGTTTGTCACACGCAATCGACGTTGATAGTAGTTTTGGTTGACTGAAGGAGATGGATCGAAAAACTATCGACAGACGATCGTTTTTATAAAATCAATATGGAATCGATTCATCCACAATCAACCTCGATACTCGACAACGAATCGATCAAGACATATTTCATAAATTATTATTAGTCTTGAAAATAGTGCCCATTCCAAATCGATAAGCGATCTACCGATAGCCGTCAGTCTGAATCACAATTCGACGTTATCATTCTATCGACATCGATATTCAGTCATCGGGCAACGAACACGGCTTACGACCTTTCGCCTACACAGCCATATAGGGCGCGCATAATTAGTGGCCACTCGGAGACAGTTGCGCAACCATGAACAGCCGAACGAAGTTAACTAGCTGTTTTAAGGCTTTGTATGAAAGCTACTTTCCTACGTTAACTATTTTGCGCTATTGTTTGGTGGACGTTTGCTTATTAACATGAAACTTAATCAATACATTCGTTTCTCAGAGTAAAGAAAATCTAATTTGGAAATTTAAATAAAATGAAATATTGAATGTGGATATTTCATTGAAATTGGTGTATGTCTTATGAACCTATTAGCTTCCGCCTACGGCTTCACCCGCGCGAACAGATGTTACGCCAATCTAGTCGTTTACCGCTCTCACCCCTGTTCTCATTCCCTCACACACGTTTACTTTCATCCAACTCTTGTTTCCCTCTCTCTGTTATGATATGTACGTACTGATTCTTTCCCGCTCTCATTCCCACTCGTATTACTATTTCACACATATATCCTATAGCGCCCCGCCCCGGTTTTGCACGGGCTTTTTCCCTCGCCTCCCCCACCCTAACCCACCTTCCTCGCTCCTTTGGCTTTTTCACTCTCCCCTGCTCCCTCGTCAGCAGACCGAGTTGTTATGCCGGACGACCGTCTAAAAGTTATTTTCTATCTTTCGGGAATAGATTACTTTTCTGGATGAGAAGTACGCTATGTCCTTATTTGTACCCTTTATAATGTGTTTGCTAAATTTGATGATGATCGGTCGAGTAATTAAGGCGTGAAAGCGTAACAAACGTACAAACAAACCAACTTTCGCATTTATAAATGAGGATTTTGATGAAACTTATACTTTTGAGTAGATGAAATCGCGATACATCGTATACCTTCATGCTGTCAACGAGATGAAAAGTATACCTACCACGAAGACGCAGGCTGAAGTTAGTTTTAGTGATTTCTCTGAGGGTTCTCATTACTCAGGAGTAAATTATTATGATATTTCAAACGTGACACATTTAGGGTTTAATAACCTCAAACTGTTCCTGTTGCTGTGTTTGTACCTTTTAGGGGTGTAAATTAAAAATATGAAATTAGAATTAAAGTAAATAGTATGTTAGAATTATTTCAAAGAATATGTTAAAGTAGAAACACAAAAGAAAAATCTTTTAACATTGCATCTATCTTTTTAATCGTTTGTTAAACAAAATAGAAATTTGGAACTGCATGCTCAAGTGTCACCTCCCTGAGAACAGTGTTCATCTACAATCGAGCAATGGATGACCACCATGATAAAAAACGAGGAATACGAAGAGGAAAGAAATATGCGTCAGCGGTAATTATGGTTCCCGTAACGTAATTATGATGACGCGTGATTTTTCTTTTGCTCTACTGATGGTAAACCACCATATTTTTGTAGAACACTTTTCTCGGTGCGATCTACTTACTACGTGGGGACTTTTAGGTTTTTTTTTACCCTAAAATAGCTACGAAATCTTACTTCAAAGCATTTCCGACTCAAGTTTAAGTAATCTTATAATATATCATAACAGTGAGGACTCTGCACTTGGTCTGTGAACTTTCTTCTGTTTTATGGTCTCACAAGCCATGATTCGTTTTAATTACCTCCGCATATGGGCCATCATATTTTAATTTGAACATCGTAACAGTTCACTGTCTTAAAAACCACATGCCGTTTGTCCCAAATTCAAAAGACCTTATTTGTCAAAGCGTTATGACTATTTATCTACGCAACTGCTTTAGGCATCGATCTAGCTGTCAAATTAAGACACGTTAATTTAGACCCACTTGAGATAAAACATGTTTTGTTTTTATTTTTCGATTCGACACCTGGATTGGATTTTTTTTATAATGATGAGTTTCACAATTTTTAAAGAATAAATTGGAGATTTTGATTAACAGTTTTGTGTGAATATAATGAAGCGTGGGTCACACACCATGATTAATTAAAATCCCAAAATTTATTGTTTTAAGGTCGTAAGGTAAAAATTCAGTCAAGTAATTATTTCACTCTATTTAGAGTGGTTTTTTTTTTTTAAATTTGAATTACAGTTTACTACTTTTTAAAACTATTTTATACCTATGAATATTTTTAACCGTGGTTTTTAAATATTATGGTATACATTTTTTTTTATTAGTATAGGCCTACGCCTAACAGATTATACGTGTATAGGCTGATGATGATGAAAAAGCTGTTTTGAAGAAATCTATCTACCTACTGCAGCGCCCCTGGTGGCCTGCAACCATAATACATCTTAAAGAACCTGCTCTGCGGTGATATTTATGTAATTAGAAAACCGCGTTAAAAAAACACATGTACTGTAGAGCCTCCAGAAGGCCTATATCCACAAAATATGTTTAAGAACGTACTCTGAAGTGAAATCTAACTAATACAAAAAACATATCGAATTCGGCTCCGCCGCTTACCGCAGCGCCCTCCGGAAAAATAGGTCTAAGAAGTGATACCTATTATGTAATGCATAAAACCTCATTAAAATCAACCCACTAGTTTCAGAGGAAAATGGTAACAGACATACACACCAACAAACAAACATACAACTTTTTACACCAAATGCATATGCCATGTCCATTCCCTCGTGGGTAAAAAGAATCGTACACATTTTAATAAAACTAAGTCTAAATAAACGTTTTTGAATGTAGGTACTATTATGTAACTGTAACTGGGAAATGTCTTTACGTTGAAAATATTAAAAAAAATATTTTAACAATTAAGTACATAATAAATTTAAATATAAAGTTTAAGAACAAATATTTTAAAAACTAGGTATTTAACATAACTTATAATAATTATAGTTTAATTATTAAAAGTGAATTATTTTAAAATAAAAACTAATTAAAAACTAAAATTAACCACTTATAAAAATATACATTATAATCTACAATATAAAGTAAATATATACAATCTAAAAAGCTAAAAATAACCAGTCCCTGGCGAACCCAATGCAAAGGTTCCCATAACGCTAGCGGCATTACCACGTTGGATCGCTATGGCGAGCCTCTGCATCAGAATTGGACAAAAAATCTAGTTAATTAGGCGATCTATAGTGATCTGTAGTCTCTGAGAACCGAACTAATGTCTGTGTGATAAATATATGGACAGGAATATTAAATATTGAAATTGAATATATACATATATTGAAGACTTGGGTTCAAACAAAGAGACGAAACATATTTATTAGTTATTGTCACAATTAGTCACTGATTTCAATATCTAACATTTAATTTGCTTACCCTACTAAAAGGATTCAATTCCAAACTGTCTATATCTGCATTTATATTTATAAAATTACTAACTAACCGACACCTATATTTATAATTTTTTTTATTATAATTTTCGTACGGTTACGTACTTTTAGTACGATCGATTTCAGCGAAGGTTCCTGACTCTGTGTTAACTTACCTATCAAAACACTTCTACACTGACATCTGTGCCTCTAACGTAGCTATTAGTTAAAGAAGAAAAGAGAAAAATCACATTTGCTACTAGTAAATTCCTTTTTTTAAAGCTTTTACCTTTTTTTTAAGCTTTTCTTAAGCTGTGTAAAAATTTCCATCGATTAGTGATAGTTTCAATAAATCATTTATTACTGTTACACAACATAAATTAAGTGGTGAAGACATTAATAACTTAGAGCTGATACGATTGTGTTTGTGTTGTGACCTAGGTCTCTGGTCATACCGAATTCGTACGACATAGATGCATAATCGAACGAAAACCGATCATTATTGTGATAAGTTATGATAGTGATTTCCAATTCCGCTCCTGGTATGGCAAGAGGTGAGCTAGTAGAATAAGTTATGACTCGATATAGTCGCAGGCGCGGTCGGGTCACGGCGCCTAATTTATTGGCAGTGAGACTAATGCAATGCGTTGATTCAGGACCTAACATTTCGCAATTATCGAACGGAATTCGCATGACGATCGCTTAGCCTAGTGGGTAGCGACCCTGCCTACAAAGCTGGAGGTCTCGGGTTCGAATACCAGATCGGGTCAATATTGATACTGGTACCGGGTCTTGGTTGTTATATGTATGTGGTGTCTTCGCTTGGTACCCAAAATACAAGCTAATGCTTAGATTGGGGCCTAGACGTTGTTGTGATGTACACGTTATAAAAAAAAGTGTGTGCGTATAACCTTTACGCGCGATTGAAGTAAAACTTTGAAGTTTTTTTTGTACGTTTTATAATAACAAATATGAGATGATTCTTCGCTACTATCCCAGTCTGACAATTCTTGTAAAAGTTCGAAGTCAGAATCGCTTTCACTGGACGTAGACATTTTCACACTAAATTACGACTAAATTAAATAGATATTGGTTTCAAAATATTAGGATAAAAGTAATTTAGCGAATTTTTATTTGATGATAGCAAACGATCGATAGGTAAACCATCACATTTGACAGATAGGCCGCATGTTTATCCTCAGTAATAATTTCTATCCTTCAACAGCTATCAGAAGTATATTGGGACGCACGAAATGTCATTTTCATACAAAAATCTAACTCTGGTAAGCTATCGACCCTCCCGGGGCCTCCCGTCGATAGATGGCGTGCGACGGTAGATATGTCTATCCGTCGATAGGTTATTGAGACGACAAAACTATACAATGGATATAGAATTTCTTACCCTAGTATGGTTAGACCGTCGATAGATAGGTAATTGGGTATGGCTGTTAGAGATTTTTAAAAAACTTTGCAATTTGAAATATTTTTTTTTAAAACTGTTGAATTTTTATTTACTTTGCTATTCACAATTGATCCGTTTGAAAATTTGGAAATAAATAATCCTAATTGATTATGATATTTGCCACTAGCTGGCGTTTATGTCAAGAAGCGTGGAGTATATGACATATACGTCACTTCCGTCAGAATAAGCGTTACTTCCGTCAGAAAAAAAATCTGAGTTACTCCCTAGTCGCGTCTAAAGAAGTTTTACTTCAAAAATTAAAAAAAAAGAATTTCTCTTAAGAGCCCAAATTTGCTTAAGGCCAAGTCCCTCAAAAATGCACGTTTTCAAATCAATTATTCAGCAATCAAATTCGATACAATGATCCTGAAAAATAATAATAGTATATTTTTCAGTTTTTTTATTAAATTTTGTCGGTCGTTAAAAACATAATTTAAAGAAAAATATATCAATGTATGCTTTTTAGCAGTATTAATTTTTTTGTTATATGCATATAATAAATTAATTTGACAGCAGCGTTTCCTTTTAATAGAGTCATAAATGTCAGTTCACGGTAACGAAGTGACTTGAATGGGGCGCGCGGGGACCTTGCGTACTAACACTCGGACTAAAACTCGCCATCTTGCACCAGCTAGCTAGAGTATGAGTGGTTAGACGGTGAATGCAGAAGAGGGCTTCTAGTCGATTGGCACTTTAATGGTTATATGGATCACGAAAGTCCACACTGCATACAAACGCGGTGTACGTGCATTTGTGATACAGTAATTTTTTAAACATGCATTATTTTTATTTTCACAAATATACAGTTCTTAGTTGTAACACCATTTCTAGAACAATAGGAATGTTCTAAAATGGCAATCGCATTTTTATACAATCTTTTCACGTATGCAATTTTGTGTTATTCTTGGAATTGGCGATGAAAGATCACGATTTAGGTAATGAATTGCGTTGAATTCCGATTGGTAGCATAATCTTATACTATGACCATATCATCAGCCCATCAAAACCCCACTGCAAGGGCTTAGGTCTGCCCTCAGGATGAGGGGGCTTGGAGCTTAATCCACCAATTAATTGGAGCACCTTTCCAATGAGTGGGCTCTTCGCAAATTCACTAATCATACATTACTCCCATCCATAGTTTGTTTATACAACAAGAAATACCATCTATTTACAAATAAATACCCAATTATTGAACGTGAACTCTGGGCATATTAATTAAATGACGGGTGCAGATTAGTGGCGTTGTGTGTGGATGTGTTTAAGACTTGGATACAATGTAATTCAAGCCCTAAATATACGTAACTATAAGGCTATAAGGTAACATTTTTCGACTACGAACCTTATTATGTGTTTATTTGACTGACCCATTGGCCGAGTCGTTAGAAACCCTAACTGGCGGAGCTAAGAGTCGCGGAGTCGGTTCCCGAAAATGTCTATTTGTTCCGTGGCTGGGTGTATGAGTATCTTTATACGTATATATTATTTAAAAAAATAATAGTTGAGATTGTATATCAGTTGTCTAGTACCCCATAATACAAGCATAACACTTGCTTACTTTGGGACTAGATGACGTTGTGTGGGATCTGTTAGATATGATTATTATTATTTCATGTACCCCAAAATTAAGTTTGTTGGTAACGGAAAATATATATAGCATAGACACATCTTTTTTTTCGTTGCTGTTCCTGCAGACTGGAGTTATTTCTCCAAGGTCTTTGCACAATTTTACAAAAAGATTATACTCTTGTAAAATATCAAAATTTTACGAAATGATAGTGTTTCTACGAATCGGTTTCCATATTCAGCGGTCATTTCTACATTTTAATTACTAAAAACATACAAACATACATTTCATATTAACTACAGCACAGACAACGGTCAAGACCACAGAGCATTAGACTAGGTTAGAGTTGACATGTAGGCGGATACGCTGTCCTCTTCAAGTATGCAGTATATTGCATACTTTAAACAGATCTCATGACCTAAACTCTAAAATGCGACATCAAATCATACCAATGATGTGAGTGAAAGAGATGAACGTCTGAACTGCTTTCTAAAATGATATAAATCTGAGACAAAACTATTTACGTATGCGTAATATTTTTACTTACAATCGTCGTGTAATTTTTCGTGTAATTGTCTGAACAAATACCGTCACATGACACCTCTAACCTATTCGATTCTCTGTGGTAAAGACAATCAAAGGGTCATCGGGCATTAAGTCAAGTTTACAAGCGCGGTACGGTTGTAATTAGTTGCCTTATATTGATAATGATTTATTGGTAATCTGTTGTAGTACTTACTGATTTTTTCATCGTTATTTAATGGTATAACTAATCTAATTTAATCTGATTTAATTATTTAAAAAGTAAATATTTATATAAAGTTGTACATATTTCGTATAATTAGAAACTAATTAATTCGCATGTGTAGTTAAAATTGATAAATCGATAACTTAGTTGATTCAGGTCACGTAAATAAAATCGTAAATTAGGTACCTACATGTAACCCAGTCATTTTTTGGGATATGTTTATGTATAGATACCCGTTTCCACTGAAACCATATTTATATTTTTACTGAATTACGCTCAATATTTCTTTTCAGGTGTTTCATACTTGACCGGTGAAAACTTTCTGGAAGTCCTGGACAACGGCGTGGCACTATGCCAATTGGCTGCAGTGATACACGATCGCGCTAGGGAGGCTGTGGACCAAGGTCTCATTGTAGGGGTGAGTGCTTAGTCATCCAATGAAAAGTTTCAAAATCATTTATAAAAATTATAGCCCTCAATAGTAATGCAGTTGGCAAACTCTCTGCTAGCAATGCGGAAGGTCACGGGTTCAATTCCGTGTGGGTATGTACTTTCTAACGTATGTCCGCGAGTCTGGATGTCTGGGTACGCCCACCTTACGTGATTGTACGTCTTTGCAAAGGCACTCGTAGTACATACGGGGAATCTTAATTGGAGGCCAGTGCAAATGCCATAAGGCGTCAATCATGAGTATTATTGTAATAATTCAGTAGGTATGATGTATTTATTGCGTTGTAAATATTATATGAGTTTCATTTCATTTTTGAATGCGCCTTTGTGGTGACGTTCTTCACTCAAGAAAATTCACTCTTGTGGCGTATTTCAAGATTATGTTACATAACTACGAAATAAAGTATTTTGATTTGATTAGATTACCAATTCATAAGCACCGTGTATTAATCAACCAGTTTTTACTTACTACGTAAACCTTCCTAAGACGTAAAGCTTCATACGATTGATGCTAGTAAGTAGTAATAGAATATTTATTTAATCTCTTTCAACCTTCAAAAATGGGGTAATATCACGGATAATATTTACTTGATGGCACTAGTTTACAGTTCATGCACAAGGTCCGGTGATCGATTTCCTGTAGACCTATTTGTTCAGTTTTTCATAACATGAGGTTCCATAGTTTATTACAAAGAGCAATATATGTATATCTAATAGTATCCTTACTAAAATTGCGAACAGACTTGCCTTACAGAATTGCGAAAATGACTTAATCTATTTTGTAGTTCTTTACATCTGAATTCTGGACAGATTTTAATGAAACGCAGAGAAATAACTTGGAATCCAGAGAAAACATACGATATTATAAAGTTTTCAAATAAACCGTTACCTACAGATGTTTTACGAAAACCTTTTGGAAAATAACTTCCGGAAAATGTGCAATTCTCGATGCTGAAATTGTATTTTCAAATGATAACTGCAACGCTGCAACTTTAAAATGATGACGGTGTGATAAGTCCTCTGGTATAGAACTATAGATTTAGCGTTATGTACCTTGAAATACTAAAATAGACTGTAAACTAAAAGAAAATTTTAATTGTGTCGCTTCACTAGCCTGTGCCGTCCATCCGCGGCCGCTGCTGGCAGCGCGCTGCTCGTCGCAGTTTCTTCTCGCGTGACAACGCCGAGAATTTCATCACCTTCTGCCGGGAATTGGGCGTGCACGAAAACCTACTGTTCGAAAGTGATGACTTAGGTAATTTTTACAACTAATTACCATTACCTATACATACTTAAAGTTCCTTAAGATGCTGCCAACAGCAAATTGAGCTTTTCTTTATAATAAAATCACAAAATCCATATACTTACCTTCTGTATTGATCGTATTTTCAAAAACCTCGCCTATTCCAATCAATTTTACCAAAATTTCCTCGGTGATAAAAGTCATCCCTCAAAATACATTAAAATAATATATATTTTTGTTAAATGCTATCTTGTGCTATCTTGTAGAAATTAATAGTTGAAAAACTGCACCGCACTGACCGGTTTTAGTTAAGCAGTTACACCTTTACGTTTTTTTTTCATATTTTTCGAAATTAAATAAACCACGCGTCTAAGAGTCATTAGGTATTGCCACTTTTTCACACGTATTCAAAGCAACAGTGATCAGTGCATAAAAGTACGAATTGACTAGACTCTTCTGCGTTTACCGTCTAACGACTCATACTCTAGCTAGCTGGTGCAAGATGGCGACTTTCATTCCGCGAGGTTCCCGCGCGCCGGTCTACACCCCCGCGAAATTGCGTTTGAAGTTTTCGATACTGTAAAGCGAATGACTCTATTAACATCAAACACTGCTGTCAAATTTATTTACTCTATGGATCAGGGAAACAGCAAAATTGCTGAAGATAGTCGGCTATTGTCTGCATCTTAAATGTTTTGAATAAAAGAATTTGTATTAATTTGACAAAGAACATTATCATGCAATAACGTTTTTTTAACTTTACATTACCTATGACAATTTAAGCCCTTTGTGCAGAAAGCATATTTGATTTTTATTTATAATCATGTAACTAATTTAAAAATATCGGCTACAGAAAAAGTATAAAATCTACGTGGTAATTGTACGATAGCTAGAACATTTGTATTTTCCAGTTCTACACAACCAACCTCGTCAAGTTATACTATGTCTGCTCGAAGTGGCAAGACTAGCGACACGTGCCGGAGTAGAACCACCAGGGCTTGTGCAGCTCGAAAGAGAGATCGCATTAGAAGAAAGAGATTCAGGTCTAGACTCGGCCATGTCAGGTGCCGCCTGGCAGTTCAGAGATGTTTCGCCTGCACCAGGAGATAATAGGTACGTGTCTGTACTATGAACACAGAAATTTGTATGAACGATAATAACAATAGTTCTAAATTGAAAAGAGATTCATGTTCCTTAATTAACAAATAGATTTTCTTATACTGTGACACATTTAAGACGGAATTTCAAAAATTTTGTAATGCACCGAATAGCAATAAAAAAGCCTATGACATGAAGTAATTACATATATGCATATATTATAATTTGTTGCAGATCGATAACTGAAACACCGCCATCACCCGATTTAAATGAATGTAAGTTCGATTTTAACATTGATGAAAGGTTTGAATGCATCTGAAATACAAGTCAACGAACTAAAAATATTGTCATCAAATTCACAGCTCAACTCTCAGTACCAGATCATACGGACGCAGAGAGCACCAAATCTGAGGGAACAGTCGACAGCAACGACTCTGACATTCCACTGAAACCCACCAACGAACTGGATAAAAGGGTAGGTATAAAAATAAGCTCGTCCTACTGATCGCTGCGTACAGTACCTATTTATCTCCTTCTTTTAGCCGACTTTAAAAATGTGGACGTTCTCAATTCGACTGTTTTTTTTTAAAGTTATACTTTTTTGACGCGTTACGGGAAAAAGATCAGAGTGAACTTTCAACATGTACCTACCAATGAGGGAAGTTGCGCGCGCCCTCGGCGCCTATGTAATACCTACACCACGAAGTTAGTTTCTATTGAGAGTTTACTTTTGTTATTGTAATTGTGAATACCTATCTTTGTTTATATTTATAAAACTTTAATTATATTCACATGTAAGAATATAATTTTTTTTTGTATCAAGATTTGAGATTAAATTTATTTATTATTTTTTATGAGTAAAATTATATTTGATAATGGGACATAAATTATTTTGAAATTAATGTGAAATATTGTAAACAGTTATTAAATCTTTAGGTGCACATTTTTTTTTACATATTCTGAATTTCTGATTTTCATTAGCCCTTTTTATACCCCACTGCAGGAGCTTTTAGGCCTCCCCGAAGATGAGGGGGCTTGAAGCTTAAATTCACTACGCTGCTCCAATGCGGGTTGACGGATTGTAACGACCGCCATCTATTGACAGCATCCGGGACCGACTGCTTAACGTGCTCTCTGAGACACGGAGTCAGTGACAGTTAATGTACTTAAGTCAGAAAAAACTCATTGGTACACGCCCGGATTAGAACCACGGCCACATGGCCTTATAGATTTAAAACAGGTTCGCTGGGCTCGGGCTATCACGACGCAAGTCGAGTTTAAGTCAACATTTTACTCAAAATACCCAAGTTTCTCTTATGCAGTTAAAGGCTCCTAGACAGAGCAGAGTGATAACAAAGGGAGCCCCCCTTTCGTCCTTTGAGTACAGAATCCTAAAAATGTTAAATGTCAAATCAACGTACTAAAAAATTCTTGTTGACAGAAACTGCAACAGTATAAGATGTTTGCAATTACTGTTTCATTAGATAAGTGTCACATTTTAGAATAAAAAAAAGAATTTTGAATTCTTTTGAATATTCTAGTATTTTATACCAAATGATGGCCAAAAAGCGCGCGATCACTGAAAGCGCGTCGCGTGGCGGTTGTAGTAAATCTCCGATAATACTACCGATATGCTTCGACCTCGTTTGGCCAATATTAGGTACACGGATTCGGCCTTAGTTTCGGGCGGCTGTATTAGGAAGGTGTGTCCGATGATTCTCGTCGCTCCCTGGATAAAAACAAAATAATAATTTACTAGATAATTTAATCCTTATGACACTGACAATACAAATCTTTGATCACACCAATTTGATAGTATTTATACACTAAGTAATACGAAATATTAATAACGAAATACGTTATATACGCTTTAGTTATTTTTGTATTGGAGCTAAATATGCTACGAAATTCGTTCGACGTGATAATAAAGGCTCTAATCAGACGATTATCTTTTCTGAAAAATATAATGTATAATTTCCTTCGGTAGGTGCAACTCGTGACCCGTCTACTTGAACGCGGCTGCCGTTGCGGGGCGGGTCGCTGCTCTAAGCTACTGAAGGTCAAGAAGGTCGGCGAGGGAAGGTACAACATTGCCGGCAGGAACGTTTTTATACGGGTCAGTATTTAAAAAAGAAAACACTGAATATATGTTTACTTCTCTTTACATATCGCACACCATGAGATTTACAGCAACAATGATGTGGATAATCTGCTTAATTTTTCTTCATAAGCTCAACGAAAATATTTTACAATATGACTAAGTTTTATAAGAAGACAAAATTTGGTACCTAAATCATGGACAAAATGAAATTACAATAAAACGATTAACTTTAAAAATGACTTGCATCAGGTAGTACTTCTAATTGTCCGAGACACTACTACAACTGACCTCTATTATAATAAGAGTGATTTTCTAAAATGGGATAGTATGACCATACAGACCATATATTAAACCGTAAAAAATTCGAGAAAACTGTGTTTTGAAAATTTAGCTCTAATCAATATTGGATCAAAGAAATTCGAACACGGGAAGTTGGTCGAATTTTGGAAAAAAACGTTTTTATAATTTAAGAATTAGTTTATATGAAAATACAGGCTGTTAATTATTTTCCATTAATGTTAAATGAAACATTACTAAAAGTTGTTACATTACCAAATTTTAAAGAAAGGTTCTCGTATCTTTTACGGTTTAATATATATGCCCATACTGTTCTATTTTAGAGAAACACTCTGTATATAAGTATAAATATATAAATAATGAAAATAAAAACTGTAATGCAGTCTTTCTGTAGTAAAGTCGTTCTGATTTTTTTTATTATTTTTCAGTTACTGAAAGGTCGTCACATGATGGTACGCGTCGGCGGTGGATGGGACACACTGGAGCACTTCTTATCCCGCCACGAACCATGCCAGGTGCGATTGGTAACCCAGGGCCGCCGGTCTAGCCTGCTGCCCGTCGCGCTGGCCGAACCTGACACCGAAATCATTCCCACGCTCTCCAGAGCTAGCAGCAAAGCCTCCTCCCTAGGCAAGGAGCCAGCACCGAGCACCGCTTCTTCATCAAACAGCAAAGCGTCATCCATTAGCGGCAAAGTTTCACCTGTAAACAGTAAAACTGATCAGTTCTCGCCCTCAGAGGGGAAAAACGGCAAATTTTCACCCATCGGAAAAAAAAGCGGAAAACTCTTACCTAACGATAGTACAACAAGTAAACCATCCACCTTGGACACTAAAAGCGGTAAATCCTCCCCAATAGAGAACAAAAGCGGTAAAACGAGTAAAGCTAGCTCTGGTAAAAATTCACCACTTCACGAACCCCCGGCGAGGCGAACGTCGACTCCCAAAGCGATCACTCGGAATATAAAGTCGACATTGACGTTACCGCTCAATGGCGTAGACACGGTCGACGCTCGCCCCGCCAACAGGACAGCACCGCGCACTAGAAAACAGTCCGCGCCTTCTAGTTATAGCACACCGAACACGCCCACCGGTTATCACGCAAAAACGCCTGTCCAAGATCACAAAAAAACTCCAACAATTCACAAGAAAACACGAAGCATGAGCCTCGCGAGCGTACCGATTAGCGACAAGAAACCGTTCTGTGGCACCGATCGACTCAACGCACACGCTAAGAGGAACGGAAGCGTCAGCGCCGCCACAACACCCACCGCTGATACGACACCCAGAAAAATGAGGAGTCACAGCTTAGCTTCGACGCCCGTCGGCGAACTTAAAAAGTCATTCGGAACAGATAAGTCGAACTACTCTCAAAAGACTCGCAGCATGAGCCTTGCATCAACCACGCCAATCAAAACTCTAAATAAGAGCATTTCGGCGAACGGCGGCATAACGCAAGCGGCTATAGAAGCCAGTATCCGGCTGTCGCTTGAGGCTAGCCTCACCGACACGCCAAAAAAGCCATTCCTCCATATAAAAGCTAAGTACAGGAGTCCCCCGCCCCGCGAGGTGCCCCCGAGATAATTTTGCACTCGTGTTTCACCCAACGAATTCCATTAGTTTTAGTTTTAACTTTGACATTTCACGGGCTACATGAAATGCACTATAGAATAGATGTTAGATTCACTTTAAGATATAATCGAGTGCAATTAATGTTCATCTGGATTCATCAGATCATTTTTCTTTTTGTACGTTAATCAGAATCATAATTTAGATCTCTCCTAATTTCAAGTAATATTATTGTATCCATTGATTGTATGTACATGAATAATTTTAATATCTTTGGATCGATTTTGTCGGTAAGCAATTATTTTAGTGAGACTAGTCATAATTAATCGTTAAATACGTAATCAATATCCAATTAATGATCAAATTTATATTTAACGAATTCCTTTAATTAAGAATAATAATAATGATAATCGTATAATCTCATTTAATTGTAGTATGTGTGTGTTAGTTTCTATTTACTGTAATTTTTATTATGTTATTATGAGTTCATTTCATTTTTATTTAAAATAGTTTTTTTCGCAGCCATGTTTTTATGAATCTTTAGTTTTATTTATTAAAAATTGACATTTTTTTTTAACAATACATTGATTTGGAATCATTTTCGTTTTTATTTTCATTTATTGTTGCTTATGTATACTTCATTAGGTAGGTGTAATATTATATAACAATGTTTTCAAATGCACACTTCACGTATATTCAGAGTGGCCTCAAACTGCACAAAAGCGACCTCTACGGTACAAACATAGTTATTAGAAGAATGATATCAGCAATCGAATAGATTATCCACTATTTTCGTACAATAGAGTATTTTTGCACATCTTATTTAGACATAATGTAATCTGCAAAAAAGCCTAGTATTATGAAAGTCGATGTCAAGCAACCTGATTCATATACCTACATTTAGTACCCATATAATATTTATACCTAACGATAAGCTGAGACACAAGTTTGAATGCAATGTTACAATGGGCTAGTAACTCAAGTCACACATAGAGTATCATATTTTTTTTACATAGAAAAACAAGTTTCATCTTTCATCCAAGTTTAATCATAATTAAATGCTGACTCGTGAGAGTCAAGCATTTGGTCATTTTAAGTTAGCCAAAAATGAAGGCGAAATTTTTAGTCTCGATGCTTTAGTTCTGTGAACTTTTTGTATTAAAATAAAATTAAATAAAAAAGCATTGAAATGAAACATATTAATAAGATACCGGATTATTTATAAAGCCGTGTATTTTGTGCCAAATAAGGAGCTCTTCCATTTTACATTAATCGATGCTATTACTAAATAAAGATTCGATTACACTTTATAGGGCCGTTTTCATGCAATTCTTTCTCTGTCCTTTCTGTCCGTGACTGATTATCGTAAGTAATTATTGTTTGTTTGAAAATAGATCACTGTGGGGGGCAGATGGTAGGTAAATCGGTGTGAATTTATCACCTATCTGCCACTATTCACGAATTAAAATCGAAACTAAATATCACTCCACTAAGTAGTTTCGGTTATTTGACAATTCGTTTTTTTTTTAACACCTCCCACTACTACGCATGCCTGCGCGGATATAGGTACCTGCGCATTTAGTCATTCGCAGGCAACTCAGAGTGGCAAAGAACCGTGCGTATTATATACATAGTTCCAATCGAACTTTTTTTTGGCGGATCGGAATACAACGCTTTATGCGTGCTTGCGCAGGTCAGACATATGCCCCTCGCTCCGCTGCGTCCCGGTACAACTAAAACTGGTTACTGCGACGCGACTTTTGCCTATATTCACATCCGCCATAAAGTTTGATTGGAACTGTACTATGCGTATTACTATACAAATAAACAAAGGACAGTCGCCTTCGCTATTTGAATCGCAGGTATATTGGTACAAGAGAAGTTTTTAATTCTGCGCTGGTGTGCGTGAGGATTTATTCCGTTAATCCACCGGAAACAGATCCTACTTTTCCAATCCACGCAAAACACTGGAGACCATCAAGTATTAAAAACTATTTTAAGCAGTTATGAACATTACTTTGAAAGTTTTCGCAAATATGACAGAGGGTGCCATTTTCACGATTCTCAGTTTGTTTGGGAAAAAAGTAAAGTAATGAAAACTGACGGGTTTAATTAATTTGAAATGAAAAGTTGTACTAAGTATGTATTGTACCTACTTACTTAAAAATGGCACATTATGTAATTCTGGAAATCCACCCACTACGTGGATTAACGGAATAATTTTTCTACGTGAATATGACGAATATACGCTCGTTCAATACGCAAAAAGCAGTAGAGGCATTCGTCCGCATATTTTCGATAATCAGTTATTATCATGCCATATCTAATGCTAAGGACTTCGTTTACACCTTAAAACCAAGGGACCGATTTGGGCCCTGTAATTTATTGTGTTACAGTGTGGCCGCCGGGTAAATGCACCGATGCCCTCGATGGTGCCAGTTCGAACTTCGGTAACGCCACACCGTCGCCGTTACACCTATTACAAGCAACTCTACAAGCCAGTTTCCTACGAGTTGCCCAGACCGCTGACCGTTTCTTTGGTCTAGACTCAAGACTTCTGCAGTCTACTCGATCACCTGCGCTCAAGTTTAAAATAAAGAGAATTATAACTCACAATTATATGGCAAAAAATTATGAGGAAGCATAAAATATACTTTTGCTGTACATTGTAGTGTGGCTCATCGAACAGCCCCATTTTGTGATGCTATTAATAACTTATATAGACCGGGTGGGGCAACCAGTGACAAAGCTTGCTGGCTTCAGGATGCTAGTTCACATTATTGACATCATCAGAGTAGAAATAACCACGAAGAAGCGATACTGACATCACATGGTCAAACCTTAGATAGTATTTTGTTAAACCAAGTGTTCATGACCGTCCCCACGTTTAAGTTCAGACACACTTTTTGTCAGAAGTCCCATCGGCAAGACCCACATCTTGTCTATACTCATATTTTGTCTGTAGGTACATACATTTATTATTGTAGTGCACTTTTTGTTTAACACATTTGTTTAAAATCTATATTTGGTTTTTCAATTTTTCCAATACCTACCTATGCTTATCTGATTACAGTGCATTACAAGACGCCACAAAACAAGTTTCGTTCGATATTTTTTACTCAGAAAGGAAAACCAAAATACGGCGAAGCATTTTATGTGGTGTATGTAGGCGGGTGTAGGTCGGCAAGTCCAGATAATTGTCTGTACAATCCATGAGAATCCTATTTTATTCTCCATTTAGTTATGAACGAGTAGGATACAATCGGGTATAGACGTGAGGAACTAGGACAGCGGGACCAACCGGAGCGCGGGAGTGTCCTGTCCTCGGATAGAATTTGCTCGTAGCACGCTAACCATGAACTTTTTATGAGTAGTTTAATCAAAAACTAAATACCTAGCGAAATGCGATTAGAGTTCAGCCACATGTGTAGATATCCATACAGAGTCCAAACTCTCTAACTCGTTAGAAAAATTAGGGAGAAAAATGAAATAAGTACTTACATAGTAAAATGTATATTTTAAAAAGTAATAATGATTAGTGTAATTTGACACATCTAAAAATAAAATTATTTATAAGTAATTAACCCGAAACTAGTTTTTTTTTGTCTGAAATCGATATTATTTTATTTTAAACACTGAAGTGGTAAAATCCATAATTCGTCAACAAAATCACTCGAAAAATCTTTTTGAATCTCGTTGAGTGCACGCGCCGCAGCCGCAGACCTGTCCGTTATACGCCAACTGAACTGGCACTGGCGCAAACCAGTTCTTACCCCGGCTAAGCGTACGTGAACCCGTCGTTGTCACGCGAAAATCGCCGCTCTATTGAGAGTGTACTGCAGCGGGCCGCTTCTATGTAGCTTGGTTTCTGTACGGATATTTATTCTTGTGGTTCGGCTATGTGACGTGAGTGTCAACTCTGCGTAGATATTACCTACTATTACCCCGGTACCACACATGTGGACAAACATTTGGCCTTAAAATCAGCAAGCTTTCCGTGTAACCCCGCCTTTATAATTGACAAATGTTTGTCGAAATTGCACCTCCTACACTACTTGGCAAATGTTACGTTTCCGTGCGGTCACTTTGAAGTGCGCAAGAAAATCGACACTCTATCACGGACAGCAAATGTTTGTCGCACAAGGCATTACCGATACGAATGGCCTCCCGAACATGCGTGAATGGTCAATGTTTGGCATGTTTTTATGGAAATAACTATAATTCATCTATAAAAATATCCATCAGTTAAACAATGTCATAGTCTGGACACACGAAGAGGTAGGACGACGACGCGACGTGATGTGAGCAACTACAGGGGCTCGATCGACTGAAACCATATAATATTGATGTGAAGAAAGTGTTACCAGTTCTAATTACATGGCGCCTCATTTGACATTTACTACACCATCGCCGCTTTCGATTTTCGTGTTACGGAAATTGAAAACTTACAATATAATCCGTCCAAATTCAATTGTATTGTGGAGTTAATAAAGAACGTTTTTATTTAAACTCACTTTATTAATACTTGAATATGAAAGATTTACACTTAATCTATAATTAATATAAAAAGGTACACACAGTAAATAATAAAAATCCTCATAAAGTCTGTATGTTAGGAATGAACCACAATAATATGTGATTTATTATAAAACTTATCCGATAATAAAGATGTTTAATTTAATAAAAAAATCTTATTATATTTTAAACAATAAAACATTAAATGTTTCTAAGATACTTCTTTTTTTTGGGTTGTTTTGTTTATTACATACGTATATAATTAATTTCTATTCAGTATAATGTCGTTAATACTTATTTTTAAGGTGTCATTTAAACAAGTAGAATAAATCTAAAAGAGCAAATTATGCATTCGTATTTGATTTCATTAATTAGTAAATCAAATTAAGACCAATTTATCACTACAACTTATTTGGCAACAATATAATAAACATTTCGAAGTAACATATTTTGATTTATATCTTTAAAAATAGAAAAATAAAAGAAATGTTGTAAATCTAAATGTTTTTATAATTTACCATATAATTGGAATGGGAAAAAATCAAATACCTCTAATTAACAGCAAAGATAACTCCATCTTTTAAAATCCACCTAAAATCGAATAAATGCATCGAGAATTTTAATTTTTTTATTGGCATTTAGGAGTCGTCCATTAATCACGTGAGGTTTCTAAGTAAAGCGCAGACGCGCGGATATGCATGTCAAACCCATCTAAATTGCGCGAATATAATTACATCCGATCCCGCGACCTGAATGGAAGTACAAACAGGGGACTATTTGAACCTCACATGACTAATGGACGACCCCTAATAGGGTTTTTGTTATGAATATATATTGATGAATAGAGGCATATGGAGCGTTAGATAAGAATGGGGTAGTTGATTGATATTGATTTAGAGATCTGAATTGTTGCAGCATTTTTTGCTAATTTTTACTGAATTTGAATCATAGAGTACAGGTTGTCTTTGACTTCATTCAAGGAACTATTGAGTGAATTAGCGCTTATTACGAAATTGGTAAAAACTATAGATGTTAACTCTTTTGTAATATTTGGACCAATTATTTAAATTAATATCTAAAAAAATATGTAAAAAATCATACTTTTCTGTCTGGTGTTCACACAGAACACCATTTCTGTGTGAACACCAGACAGCACTTGTTAAATATGTGCGCTACATTGTTTAATTATTATACATACACAATATTGACCACTAAAGAATTGAAACCAGAAACAAATAGACTAGAAACAAAAAAGGAAATTTCGCACAGACTGGCAATGTAACATTATTGTAAAATGGTGGAAATGGTTAAACTGTGAATGCGAGTCTATTAATCTATACAATTTCCAAATTAAAGAGCTATAAAAACTGGAATGAGTAGATTTTCTATTAGTGTAAAAAGGACACAGACAGATTCTAGCAAAAGGTGACTATTTTGAACGTGACACAGAAGAATTGGAGCCAAGTTCTTACACAAAGTTACTTCTTCTTGCTTTTACCGAGTGTAAGAGTGTGATGCGAATGTTGAGTCTGTTGCTTGCGTCGGTTAAATTCGATAGTGTCATCTTCAATCTTCTTGCGCAATTCTTCTAAACGTTTCTTCTCTTCGGTGTGGTCTTTTTTCAGTTTATCGAATTTAGAGTGTAGCTGTAACAAGAGCACAATATTTCCATTGTCATTTCTTAAAAGTGTAAAACTAATAAAATATAAAGCAAAAATGTCCAAATAAATTCAAAATAAATTTATAATTCCAATATCGGTGGGAAAGTGTTGTCAATTCCCGTCTCAGCGCGGTGTTGTACTATGAATTATATAATATATCTCAATCATTACACACCCGAAACAAAAAGAGCGTGATCAGCAACAGTTTACAATCAAAAGATAAATTCGTAAACATTTGAACGTGTCTTAACTGCCACAAGCCCCGCCTCACCGCATACTTGATTTAAATGAACACTGAGTCCACACACTAACACTCATATCGTTAAAGAAAATCATTTTTCAAGACATTAAAACGTTTTTTATTTAATAGTTCAAAACTTCAACTTCAAAGAGAGCTTATAGAGTAAACTGCCTTTAGTCTGCTCTTACTAGTTCTTTATACTTTTAAATTATGAAATAAAAAAAGTATAATTGAAATATTTCACTTTCTGAAGTAATTGCAATTACTCATTTATAGATATGGGTGTAAGTTTGCCCATGCAACTTATTTTTTAAACTAGAAAGCTAGATGTCTTTTGAAAATGGTACAACATTTGATAATAATGTCTACTTTAAGAATAATAAAATAATATTGGAAATAGCTGATCCGTCATGAAAATGAGAGCAATACAATATTTCATGGAAAAAGATCATTTAACAATACATCAAGAGAACATTAAAGATATAGCTAATCAACTGTTCTCAGCAGCGCATTGTGTACGGAAATATCTTGGATTTAGACATTTGCTGTTCTTCCTGCCAATCGATAGGCTTTGATATTCTTAATTCAGATATAGAACTACCGTGTGCCAATTCGCTTTAGTGCAGAAGAAAAAATTATCAAAGTATGCAATTTTTTACAGTTGCTTTTACTAAAAAATTATGTCTTGTACCATTCACTAAATCATTATTTCAAGTATCAAGTTTATTAAACCTGTAAATAAAACATTTATGTTCTTCATTGTAAACCCAATAGATCAATATTTAACAACAAAATTTTTTTTTCAGTTATTATTTTTTTCTTTTAAGTTATGCCATAGTAGCATTAACTTTTAATTTAAAAATAAACATTAACATAAATACCATGCTCAAAAAATTGTGTAGAAAGTAATGTTGACGACACAATAGTTCTTGTCCTTGAAGAAAATGAATAATCATATCTAACTATTTTCCATGTATATTTAAAGTTTTCCAATCTTTTCTATTGACTATAGTCAGTAAAAAAAAGATTGGTTATAAATATAAATAACAAAATAATTGTAAATGAGTTTTTAATTTAAATTTCCAATTTATTTAATTTTTAAAACTAAACTTTGAAATGTGATAAACCTTGGTCACTATAAAATTGTAAGAGTATTTTTTCCTTATTTCTGAAGTTGGATCGAGTTTGTGTCTGATTTTTTGGGAGCATTATACTTATGTTAATGTTAATTTTTAAATGAAAAGTTAATGCTACTATGGCATAATTTGTAGAAAAACTGAAAAAACGAAAAAAAAAAAATTTTTGTCGTGAAATATTGATTTGTTTGATTTGCAATAGAGAACATCAATACTTAAAATAATGAATTTGTGAATAGTACGAGACATAGTATTTTTTTAGTAAAAGCAACCTCAAAAAAATTGCAAACATAGATAATTTTTTTCTCTTAAACTAGAGCGAATTGGCACGCGGCAGGTCTACATCTGAATCAGAACAGAAAATGTCCGATTTCAAGGTATTTTCGTACACTGTACGGCGTCACTGCATATGCATGCAGTCATTGCAAGTGACAACCAAAGTCAGCACCTCAACGAATTCTTTTTGGAATGCTCATGAATTTAGGAACACAATGCGATAACAGGATGTGACCTCACGAGCATGAATACAGAATTATAGGACGAGCGCTATTAGGCGAAAAACATGGCATTAAAGCATTCATAACTGATCGCATGAACCCAGCCTAAGACAAATCATTCGGCATTTTCGGAAATTTTCATATAATAATAATAATAATAACACACACAATCACAACAACGTCTAGGTCCCAAACTAAGCATTAGCTTGTATTTTGGGTACCAAGCGAAGACACAAGAAGATATACTACGACTAGGGACCGCTCGCGATTTCGTTCGCGTGGTTTTTATGATTGCTACAGTTTATACAATTTCGAAAGTTTACGCAGGAACCCTAAATATTTCCAGAATGAAAGGAATAAAAGGATCAGCCATTTCGGAGATAAAACTGGACAAACAGACAGAGAATAATTAGCCTGTGCCACTCCTGATAACCTCCTTTTCCTATCTGCGAATTTTCATTAAAATCAATTCAGCTGTTTCAACAGACAGACACTATGACTTATATATACATATAGGTTATAAGAAAGCTAAATATTTATTGACAGGAACTGTTATGCTTTTATATCATAACGGCAGTTATATACAATATTAGATTTTTTCACGACCATAATTTTTGTTAACGCAGTGACTGCTAACAAAATGGCAATTTTCATATTGATACCAGAGCGTATATCTTTCTAGATCATAGATTTTCTTACAAATCTAAATTTCTCATATACAACAGAACTCAATTACAGATAATTATAACCAAAAATGTATTCAATTAATATGAAAATATATCTACCTCTTTTTCTGCTTCTTTAAGTTCAGACTCCTTCTCCTTGACACGTTGTACGAACATCTGCCTCATCTCATCCTCTTTTTGCTGTAACTCTGCAAGATGTGCGCTACGTTTCTGTTCGAACGTTTGCTGAAAGCTCACCTGCATATTAAATAATAATCATGTAATAATTAACGCCATGAAAGTCGCACATGTGCCGACACGAATTGAATCTTCAATCTTTCGCGTTCAAAGCAGGTGCTTGTTCTTTGAGCTACAGAGGCCGTTTATTACGTCAATAAGGATAACTAGCTACATTTAGTACGGTTTCTAATTTAAGTCAAAAATATATAAGGATTAAAATCGATCCCATCATCAGTTAAGCGATCAAAATAAAAGATAAAATAACGGTAAGTTTAATATAATTTAACTTTGATCTCATGAAATAACAACGGAAGTCAGTTCATGACTCTTAATTCGAATTTGGTAGATTATTTATTGTTAAATACTGAATATATTACCGGCTTATTGTCAGCATCGACATCGGTGAAGCCCATCTGCTGCAAGCGTCGGCGGCGATACAGCTCGTAATGGCGGGCGTGAGTCTTTTCGCGCATGTCCTCCATGTTCGTTCTTATCAACATTTCGCGCAGCTTCACAAAATCGCAGTGAGACTCGTTTTCCACTGTAATTATTTAATATTTTAACGTAAGTCAGTAAATCGATTCGAATTTTACACTTGAATATAGAAACTTTACATTTTTATGAAATTGAAAAATTATGGCAAGGTAAGCAAAATAATATTGTACAATTGTTTAATAAATTAAGTACAAAAATGGTTTAATTTATCTTTTGTGTTAGATAATAAATATTTATCATAGACTTCAACTATGTAACCTTTACCTTGCCTAAATCATAGAAAATATAAGATGAAAAGTTTTGTTTTGATGCTGTATGAGGTGCTGCTGCTCTCTGTATTCTGCTCTGTCTTGAAGAAAAGCTTAGTTGTCAGTTTCTTTTATTAATTATAGACATCTTACATAGTTAATGTCTACCTACTTGTTAAGTCAACCTACAGTCTAATCAATACTTTGCTAAGATAGTTTGTTGTTAGGTTAAGACCAGACAAGCGTGTGTGAATCTCTTATATTACGTCAAATTACTGGATTTTAGTCTACCACGCCACACACAACTCATTACTGTGAGTGACGTTTTGATTGTCAAGTAGGCAGATGGCCGACTCACGCACCATGTTGAGCGCAACACGGTGAGTCAGTTTGAGCTGTTCTGAGTTGTAATATAGACATACATTTTCGGGCGATTCAAATTTAGTCTAAAAAGTTATGAAATATTGACCACCAAAATTAGAATCATTGACAAAACACAATAATTTTATAACTTTTATACCTCTGAAGTGGTATGCACACAAGATGTTTTTAATGATTGACCATTGTACAAAGAGACACATCAAACAAACTAAACAATTCAATGAGTATGTTATGTTATTCAACAGATGAAAATGCTTAGAAACATACCATTGTTGTTCAATAAGTCATGAAATATTTGATTTCAATTGAATAATATTCAAACTACATTGCAACTAAATATTACAAACGATTCGAAATTTTCACTTACAATCTAATTTATGTAATTTATAATGCATTTTCCAGTATTATTAACCCAGTTTCCTTTCAAAAGTAAAAAAAAATGGATTTTAACAAATTGTTTGTTATATTAGATTAGATTATATTAATCCTTATATTAGAACACGTAGACATTACCAGACATTTGACTTCTTGACCAGTTAAAACCGTATATAACATCTAAAAAATATGAATACAAAATGATCAATACCTTGCACAGTACCCCAAGGGTACTGACGGGCTCTAGCTGTCTTGTTCCCAATTTTTACAAAGTCAGTGCTACCGACAACAGCAAACGGAATGTGTGAGTTCATTGAAGTATTGACATCACTAACTGATTCATCATCAGTTGGAAACTGGTAGATCTCCACACCATTGCTTTGGAGTTCTTGCATTATTTTTGACTGTAACGATTTATATATATATATTAGAGTACGAGCAGTGTTAAAGTAATAATTTGTTGGCAGTTTAAGGGTTCCGTAGCCAAATGGCAAAAAAAGGAACCCTTATAGTTTCGCCATGTCCGTCCATCCGTCCTTCTGTCTGTCTGTCTGTGGTTTTTCTCAGAAACTATTGGCAATATATAGATGAAATTTGGAAGGCAGGTGTATTCTAAAAACCGCTACAAAACGACGTAGTGAAACTAAGAATTTTTTTTTGGAATAGGTCGCCATACGCCATACATGTAACTGAATTAGGAAAAAAAAATTCATCATATATTAACACGAGATGTACTAAACGATAGGTCTTAAAAAATAATACCAAGGTTTCAAACATTATTTTTTACATAAGTCAACAGTTGCTGAGATATGCACTCTTAAAGTCCCAATTTTTGTAAGAGTCATGTGTCCCCCCTCTACCAGCTAAACCTAAGGAGTATATATAACATAGTTACAAGGAAAACTATCACAGTCAACTAGACTGTATTATTTAACGAGTAATAGATTAACTTCTAAAATTTGCTTTTACAAGTAAAAATTTTGTAAAAATTTTATAGAAAATAACAGATAGTGTTTAGCCAATAAGCGAAAACTAGATGCATTTTGAAAATTACATAGTATTACTAGGTACTATAAATCTACGCTTTCTTTTGGAGAGTATTCTCTTCACAATCAATACTAAAAGTCAAAGGTTCACTGTAATAAAATAAGTAATAAAAATCGTCTCTAGCTATCAATGCACTTGTTATTACTTTTCGGATTAGCCAGAGAGGATCGAGCGCCTTCTAAATAACCAATGAAATAAAAATGAAATATATTTACACAATAATTCATAAATTACATGATAATAACGATTAGTGGTTAAGTTCGATTAACGTCACGCTCATTTTTTTATATTGTATGGTGGTACGGAACGCTTCGTGCGCGAGTCCAATTTGCACTTGGCCTGTTTTTTAATTTCCCTCAGGTACTTGGTGGGAACTTTCTAATGTTACACATTCAAAGTCGCGCTCGCTACTACAAATTATCTGTTCCCCATATTAAATGAACACATCCGAAGGACATTATAAAAATACAATAAAGTCATGGTTAGTCTAGTTTTTAAAAACCTACAAATAAGATTATTTCCTATGGGAATAAAAAAACTTGAAAATCAATATTAAAAATGCATTATAAAGAGAGATTATGTTGAAAATATAAATATTATTTAATATAGTAGACTCTAACTGTATAAAAACAACCCATCAGAGAAAAATTAGTTCTATAATGTATATAACTTTGAGAAATATGCAATGCACCATGCAAAGTTTTTTTTTTGAAAAATACCTCCTACAGCAAATAATAAAATCTACATTCTATTATAAAAGTATGAATTTTTATTGTTTGCTTTTCAGTTTTACTTTTTTTAATATTATTAGGTACTGTTTAGAGTTACATAAGCTGATTCTTTAAAAAATACATGAGCAATTATCTACAACAAACCGATCTAGTGTGGTGTGGACGTTTTCAGCCTAACAAAATATAAAGATATGTTTAAATGTCTTTTTTTGTAACATTAAAGTATTATGATGTAAAAGTACATATTTGGAATTGGCTATTCAATAGGGTTTATTCGAATATCCATATTGCTATAATAACAAAATTGTTTTTTTATTACAACTATTTTTTTATTCGCAGACACTACATTTCATATGTTGAAATCCATTAAACCGTTTAAGCTTCAGAACGTGCCACAGAAATAGACATATTCATATACTCAAAAGACATATTCATATACTCCAAAAAAATTAAACTTTGCAGTCAACTACAAAGCAATGTGAATGTTTGAGTCCAGGAAACTCAAATTCAATTATCACAAACATATTTGCCTCGTTTCTTTTAGATGTAAAATAAAGTTATAGGGGAAAGAAGTACAAATTAAGAAAATACAAAGAATCTGTGTCCAGCATCAAAATTCTCACCTTGAACTTTTGTAGTTCAGTTTTGGAGATGGTGTCTGCTTTGGCAATAATCGGTATAATGTTCACTTTAGTATCCAGTTTCTTCATGCATACCAAATCGATTGATTTCAAACCATGACCTGTAAAATTAATTTTAAAAGAAATTCATCAAGTTTCATCCACTGTATGTATAATGTAGCTTATGCATATAACAATATTGTGTAAAGAATTTTTCTTTCTGTTGAACATCAAATATTTTAAAGTCTAGAAAGAATTACATATACTTCATTTCTAAAACATATATTTTAATTGTTGTAAGTAGGTAATTTTAATCTTATTTATGTTGTATTTTTGGATGTGTTTCCGAATTAACAGAAAGTAGAATTTGAAGTAACGAGACTTGACAATAATAGCAAAAAAAAGTCGTTATTGTCTTTCTATGTTATACAAATTAAAGTTAAAAAAATAACCAGAACAGTTTAAGTATTATTCATATTTTATGAATGTAGGTCCAAATATCTGTCAAACTGTTAATAATAATATTGCTATTATAATTTTTTGCATTCTTTGGATTCCACAACAACAAAAATACTGTGTCATAAGGATAATTTTGGCATAAGAAATATTAAAAACAAGCTATTGAAAATATATAGCGTGCATCGGAGATCGGACATTAATTAGATATAGTAATGCAATCAAGTAAAATTAAAATGGCGTAAATCTCATATTATGTGGTCACTGAATTACTAAGATATCTATTAGTAGTTGCCAATGTGATGTAGCTTTTTGATTAATGAAATGGTCAAATTATTAGTTTTGTTCCAGTGACTTTAATTTGAAAAAAAAATTGTAATTTTTTTAATATTTTTCTGCTAATGTGCTTTAATTACACCATATTTTTAGAAAAAAAAAAGTGGATAATTTTTTTCTCTTCAAATATATGTACTTATTCATAATCTCGTTCCGATATACATATCGGACCTATTTTCAATTAGTTAACCCATACTTAAAACATTAATTTAAATATACATAAAAAAGGTGAAGTCAAGGACAGAACAAGTTACTAATGAATAAGTATAGATTTCGAGGACGTAATCACCCTAATGAGTTTTTAACAACTTCTGTGACACACACTACTCCCAGTTAACAAATGTATGTCAAAAAGTGTCACCATGCACATTCTAAATTACAGGTTAGTGGAATTCTGGGTTGTTTATACTGGGTTGTTCATGGACTGGAATATAAATTAGACTTGGTCACGTTCTTTTCAAGGACACAACATAAATACAAATGCTTTATTATACCCAAACAGCACAAGTGAATCTAATTGTAAATCTAATTGGGTATAGAAATAAAAGATGTCATCAAATTTAAAAGTAAATGTAAAAGACAATTCTAAAAAAAAGGGTGCTTTCTTAATAATACACTAGTACAGCTGTAAATATGCATAAATTGACATCTACATCTTGCAACGCTATGTGTTTTAGAAGTATAAGCAACAATCTATCTTCCATCTCTTAAGTTGAATAGTGTTTCATCGAAATGAATAGTTAGAAGATAGGAATAAAACAGTTTTTTTAGTACTAGCGACCTGTCCCGGCTTCGCAAGGATAGCAGAGCATATAAGCCATAGTGTTTTTTCTGCTTAGTGTCCTATCAGCTTGTTGCATCGAACGTGTGGATTGGATTTAATTACATTCAAATCTAACGTAAATTCATGCTACTTAGAGTATTTTTAATGTATTTTATTTTCAATTCTATATTTGAAAAAGTAAAGAATAAATACATAAAAACAAATAACAATATTTTTTGCCTACAACATTGATAATTTCAGCCTAAACACGCGTGCCGCGTCGTCAGCCGGCGCGATATTTATATTTCGCGACAGCTCCTAAGATATTAATTTAAATTGTATATTGTAAAGGGCAATCAGAATGTGCATGAAACACTGAAAGTAAATAACGTATTTAATGTGATAAGGATTAATACTGTATTCGTATAAATTGCTTTCTAATTACCTCATCATATGACACCATTTTTTAAACATAAAAATACATATAGTAAGCTAACCATAAAAGATAAACATATGCCATCGCGGACTTTTCTTTAGTCTTATAAAAGAGACACAATTCCTCCATACATTATTTTGTTATATCTCAAAAAGATTAGGCAGCGTTTTCGATGAAAGCTCCTGGCCGGCTTGATTTTTTTCCGACTTCTTTAACATTAATCGTCATATTTTAAAAAATTTCCACAAGACATTAATAAATTATACACGTAAACCTTCCTCTTGAATCACTCTGTCCATTGGTGTCAATAAAATGCCAATCCGTTTAGTACTTTTCGAGTTTATCGTGTTCAGACAGACAGACGCGGCGGAGGGCTTTATTTTATAATATGCAGTGATAATAGGTAACTTCTTGTCTTTTGAAATAATAAAAGCGGATGTTATAAATATAGCAATCTTTAACTATAAATGAAGTGATGAAACAATTCGTACTAATAATATTTATGTCTGATTTCAATTTAGATTTCAACCCAAAACAGTTCTAGGTGTTGTTTATAATCATCTGCAATTTAGTTGCAAATAAAAATATCTATGACCAGAAATTGACATACATACTAATGGTAAAAGTACTTTAATATAAAATATTTCCCCGTCTGTAAACTGCATAAACTTATTCAACAAATTCTTATGTAATTTAAACTTACCAGTAGGACAGATGAAATATAGACAGACGTGTAGACGACTATCATGGTAAGTGGCCAAAGACCTCTTAATCTTAAGTTCCTCCTGGAGATAAGCTTCAAACTGCGCATCAATGTAGTCCACGACCGCTTTGAAACTGTCTTCCTTGTTGACTTGGTCACCGTAACCCACCGTATCGCATATTGTCAGCTGTATGAAAATGTATGCTATCAATTATAAATACTCGATACCTAAAGGTGCATTCGTTTAGTTTAAAATTCCACATGGTAACTATTTCAAAAGTTCTTTTCTAATCTTATTATGTAGCTTATTGGTACTCACGTAAGAGAATTTTCTACTCTGATACTAGTACAAACAGTTTTGTTATACTTTGTGTTGATTTTTATATTAATTTATAGGTCTTATGCACTATTGACCATTCAAATATTATAATTAAAAGTGCATAACATACATTATTCAGTTTAAAGACTACCACTATGTATAGTAATACTTTTAATTAAATTTACTTTTTACTGCTAGTACAGTTTTTAAGTTTTCTAGTAGTCTCAGTTATTCCATTATAATAAATTCAGGGTGACATACCTTAAGTCTCACATTACTCTCTTGTAATTCATAAGTGTGTGCTTTAAGTTTAACAGTGGGCAGGTTATGAGGACTCGGTGTAGATTCAAAATTTGTATTGAACAGGGAATCCATTAGAGTCGATTTCCCCAGTCCTGTCTCACCTAAAATAAATAAATGGTTTCACAATATTTATTATTATGCCTACTCTATTTACATTGATAAATATAAGTACTACATAAAACGATTGTGGTAAAAGTAAGCTAGTGTTTCTAGTGTATAGTTTCAATTTATTTGGGCAACTTGGTTAGATTATATAGCCTAACTAGTGACTGCCCGCGGCTTTGTCAGCGTGAACTACATATTTCTCTATATCATTATCAAGGTTAAACACTTCTTGACATTTTGACTTGTCATCAATCGTCTCTGTTAATTAAATCGCTTGTGACTTTCAATCTGACCAAATATGGTTAATGGGTAGTGAATAGGTTAATAGGGTGAAGGTAAAATTTATTTCCTATCATTCTTATATTTATCACTTACTTGTCCACTCTTCGCTTGTCATTTTAACAAATGAATAGAGAATGCCGTGATAAACCAGCTAGTATTAAAAAAATTCTTTATTTTGATATCACAGACAGACACTCATATTTTATTTTAATGTTAGATAAAAAGTAACCTAGATTACTGTGCGAAAAGTCTTTTATATCTGCCAAGGAAAGACCCATGAAAATAGGTCCATCTATTCCGGAAATCACCCTTGAAAACAAACAGACAAATATACATAAGCGATAATATATAGCCTATGTCTATCCTGAAGAGCGATTCTATATATTGGTGAAAGAATTTTTGAAATCGGCCGGAATCGAAATTTTTGAATCGAAAGTGGTTTTGAAGATTACCTCCTACATCCAAATAAACTTACAGTAGGTATATAGGTATATAAGTACAAATACAAATTCATATTAATACTTTATAAAACTTTACCGACTCATACCAATATCAAACTTTCTCTCACTCTAGTTTTGATTTATTTAGATTTTGCTTCCTAATTAGATGTTGTTTCTGTTCATTGTCTTCTAAAATAGTATGAGTGTAAATCAGCCAAGTCTTAATAGTCTTAATGTAATTTTTTTTCATTTACAAAAATAATAATTGTCAAGTTTCTTGGGGCTCCTTCTCCACTATCACTTTTCAAAGCGTTGATTTATATAAGTAAATATTCAGTAGGGTCACACATGGGCCATCACTTAGTTGAGGCAATGGTTTGAATCATAACACTATCAAATGGCATAGCCATGTTAACTTAGCGAAGTATCACAGTACTAGGTATACAATATGGGCACTTATATTTTCAGATTTTCAAACGCCTCATAAGTATAACCAACTAAATTGTGCAGGCACCTAGTACAGTAATTGTTCATAAGTTAACTTGGCTATGTATACCAGTGCTGTAATTCGAAAAAAATGCTTTGACTAGGTGATGGCATAATGCGTGACCCCACTGGGCCCATATTTGTAAATAAATTATATTAATTTAGCAATTTCAATTTTAGCAATTGCTGCATTATGTAGTTAAAGACATACTAAGACCATGATTCCCACAAAAATTATGACAATAAGTAATCTGTTTGAACATAACTAAATCGAAAATATAACTTTTTTTGATGTTGGCACATAGCATTTAATTAATTTATAATAATAGATTACAGTGACAGTAAGTATCTAACTTCAAGATATAATAAATAAGTAATGTAAACACCCACACATTACTATACATCATTACTCAATATAGCCCAGAGATAAGTATGTGGGTGATTAATGACAATTACTAGGTAGGTACTGCCATACTGATTTCACCAGCTTCGTCACTCACCTATACACAGAATGTTGAATACGAATCCATTCTGTACGCTTTTGTTGACGAGCTGATCCGGTAGGCTGTCGAAACCGACGTGTCCGGACAGTTTTAAAGTCCGCATCAGAGTTTCCATCTAAAAGCCGAAATATACTTATATACATTATACCTTATATTAATAACTACTCTAAGCATTATACCTACTCAGTACACCAGAGACTACTATTGCATTACACTAATGGTTGCTAAGTATGTGAATGGGTGTGGAATAATGATTGTGGCATTTATATGGACTTATAGATTTAGTTTACATTTAACAAACGATTTAGTCTGTTACTATGTAAACATGAATCATAAACTATGTTTAAAGGAAATAAACTATAAAAGCGGTGAACGCCCAAACAAAATTCCTAATGTAAATATAGATCAGTCATCGTCAAAAATAACTTTCGTATTAGTTTATAATTATAAGACTTAAATTATTAAAATGAAAAAACTGAAACGCACGGTAAATTAAATATTAATTCAAAATTCACTTACTTTAGCATGTTCGACGTCTAAAGCCGCCATTTTTGAAAATAATACTGAACTCAGAACTGAACTAAATGAATGAACTTCATATGAAGCCTAAAAATCTATCATACACAATTCATTCATTTCTATTCAACGAGAACGAATGAAATTGTGACTGACGGTCTCCGGTGCTGCCAACAATAAAATTCATTACACGTTTGTCGTTCATCAAAATAGCGTACAATAATGCAATGTCAAAAGCAACGGCCCCAGTTGCATATAGTTTCTTTATTTGCGAATATACATTCAAATACCAAAAAAAAGTTCTTTAATATTTATGCGTAACCGTAAAATAACATTTTTATTGAAGTGATCTAAATTATGCAATTTAATAAAATTACATAGAATTTCTGCTTTGCACAGCCAGTATTATTCCAGTATTACCCAATCAAATTTTTCAATGGCTTTAATGTGTCCAAACTTTATTGGGAGGTATCTCGCACAAATTCATCATTAGGGGGCGCTATGAGAAGTATGGTCAAGTGGTCACATCAAATATCGTACATCAAATAATGTTAGTATATTTTTACACAGGTTCTGTTCCCAGTACTACTACCTACTAAAATTAAAAGCTTAAAAACTCGTTCCGCGTCTAACAAGAAACAACCTATTTCAATGGAAACAACATGACAGTTACACTATCGGCAATAATAATTTTCGACAACTGAGTTCAGCTGACCTCACTGTGCGCGTTAAGGACTCCACCTGATGAGCTTCAAAACGGTTGAAGTTTGGAATAACAGTTGTAAGAACGTATAATAAACCTACTATCGAGCAATAAAAGAAACAAAAAAGTATTGAAAATCAATTATACACTCTGACCTAGGTACCAGGAAAATATTATTACTGTCTTAGATGGTACAAAGAACGAAATAACGCGCAATTAAAAAAAACGTAAGCAAAACCAGTTACACATAGACATGCACTGACATTTGACGTTGTTTCTAGTTATTTAAGTATGTAATTACCATTTCCTCTCTTTCAATTTTAAATAGATAGTTGAAGCCCGTTGAAGCCAAAATTAAGAAAGTGGTGTGGCGTAATAAGTCACTCTGCTTCGATTTTCGATAGTTTCAAATTATGAAACTAGGCGTCTTGATTCTGTTTATCTAAATCTCAGATAAAAGTACATGACGAGAGATTTATATCGAATCTAGCCAACTCTGCTTATTTTACTTTAACAAAATAAATCCCCATTGGCTCCACATACTCGGCGGAACTACGCGAAAGTGGCCAGGCATGTGTATAATATTCACTCGTCTCGTCTCTCCTCATGTTGTCTTGGTTCGAAAACGATATTTCCACACTCTCATGTCACGAAGTGTGTCGGGGTGTTTGTCATTATAATGGATTTTTTTTTATTAATAGCATCACTTCTGTGATTTACTACTGTTAGAGCTACTTCAAGAGAACTATAAATATGCTTACCGATGTCCAAGTTAGGTAATTGAATTGTCATATATACATCTCATGATGTGGAAGTTTTCTGGATTACTACTGCTTCACATTCTACTTATAATACACCAGTCATATTGGCTGATCGCTGTGACTGTCATTCAAGCATAAAATAAATAACTTACCGGGCAAACACGGTCATAAGACAATGTCTGCCGGCGACCGCGAGCACAACCACAATTTATAACTATTATAGAAACATCGGCTATTCTACTTTTAATATTCTTTCTTTAGTGAATTTTAATACTCTGTATTAACATAAGGATAAAATATATACATTTATACCTCCCTACTCCTAGAATGCCCGACATGGACCTGCGGTGAAACAATTCATGTTATACCGCATTTAGCACTGGCAACTACATGCTCAGTAATCTTATCGTAACATTGTACGAATAGGAATTACTTTAGCACTGGCATCTATGCTCAATAACTTCAGCACTAGCATCTATGCCCAGTGACCCATGGAAATTGGGCCTACCTAATCTACCTAAGGTTAAGCGCTTATTTTTACGTTTACTCGAAATAAAGCATTAAATTCGACACGTAATTTCATAATTATTCGACACGTAATTTCACAGCTTTAATTTTACTTTCTATTCTATTCCATGCCAATAAAGAGTCATATTATTCAATTCGTAGACACATGGCCCTATGTCGACGAATTGAGAATACATAGATTTAAAAGCAAACAGAAGCATGTTACAAATTTAGGTTAATACTCACTCACCTATAGGTTGAGTGAGTATTAACCTAACGAGACAAAAACCAACTGAGACAAAAAGTATCGAAACAAAAAGAAGCGAGACTAGTGGCCGAGTGCATCCTCCACACACTCGTTTCTCTCTGAGAAACTCTGCGAGTTATCTCGCCAAATGTCTGAAATGCATTTTTGACGAGGTAATATTCTTTCATCCTTTTATTTTAAAGGGCAATTAAAAAAAAATGCTTAAAGTTAGTGCTAAGTCAGTGACCATTACTTACAAAGAAACTTGACCATTAGCACGAACGCTGCCAAATTCGGAAGACTTTTTTAAATCCTATGTACATGTAATTTGATATTTATTTCTAAATTAAAACCATATTAAAACATAAATATTTTTTTCCCTCTATAAAGGTAACTACTTGTAGTTTAGAGAAAAGAAACAAGTTAAGTTACATTGCAATTTGAAAAATATCATTGTTAATATTTATTGGTATGACACTAGCAACACCGACGACTTGTTTCCAAAATGGCAGAATGCTACGGCCGTGTTTGATCATGTGAGTCGCCTAAATAGTGTTTTCTTGATTTTTGGTGGTTTCAAGTGGATTATAATATTTGTGTGTTAGTGAATTGTGTCATATTAACGATGGCGGACTTAAAATCGCCGCCTTTTAGTGATATAAAAAGACCTGAGGACGTCGTCAGGATGACGACGAACGATAGCCTGAAATTCGCAGTTCTTATCGGGCTGATAGAGGTGGAGCAGGTTACCAACAGGGAGGTGGTCAACACCGTGCTACACCTGGTAAGTTCAGCTATATATTGACACCATTTAAATAATTAACTAACTTATTAGATTCACCTTTGAAAAGTTTGTGTACTGAAACCTGTTCTAATTGGTATTTTTATCTTATCCTAATTTGTATCATAATTTATTGACATGTAAGATATAGCGATTATTATAGCCTAAAATAGATGAGCAGTTAGTAAAGGTACATAATAAGCGGGTGCTATTTTCATTGTTTTTATCGATCGCGGTATGGTGTAAATCGCGGACTGCGACCGGCGGACACGACGACGCAACCTTGTGTTTGTTTTGATGACATTATTATCTACCTACTGAAATTAATTTGCGGAAAATGACGAACATCATTCTAACAAATCATTGTTTTTTTTATTTCAGGAGCTTTTATTACGTGACCCACAATTTATGTTAAAATCTTTTAATTGGTATTTATTGACTTGTTCTTGCAATCAAATATTTTCCATTATTTATGAATTACAGTTTGATGGCAAGGACTTAGTGGTGCCTGAAATTCAAATAAACTTATTTCTGAAATAGATAGGTAGGCTATCAAACCAAAGATGACCAAAATGCGGCCTTCTGATGATGCGATTCTCTTATAAAAGAAGATTCCTCGCTAGTTCATAATGAACTATCAAGGAATTAGTGTAAATTTTTATTACCATTTTGTGATGTCACCGGTTTGATTTCGTAACCTTTGCATGTGTAGTATTAGTATTTTCGTAACCTAATTATCTGCGTTTTTAAATTAAAGTAGACCTGGCATCATGCATGGAGAATCGGTTTGGAAAAAAAATCACATTCGTACATATTCAAACATTAAAGAAAAACGTTGCAAATTTACTACCTACTTAAATTCTTACTTCGCGCATTTCATTGACTTTTAATTTAATAACGTGTCATATTTCGCGGTTATTTCGCATTTTATGCTCAAAAACTGGTTGGACAGACAGGACTGCAGGGCACACTGCTAAACATCGGACTCTACTCATCATTATATCTATATCACTATATTTAAATACATAATAAATGAGCATAAATTTTTTTTTAATTTTTAAATTTTTGAACGAAAAACATGGAAAAAAAAGTTAGAAAATAGACATACAAAATTCTTATAGATCCTTTGGTTAATCCTAACGCATCGTACCGCGCAAGAATGCTACAGAAACGATGAATCGTAGGTATTTGTGCTCGTATTACTTACTCTTGACTAAGTATTCATTTGGCATCTGTTATCCGCTGATAGTTAGTTACCTACATGTTTAAAACAAATTTCAGAGAAGATTTACTCAAGAACAAGAGATCTGTCAAGAAATGCATTTGAAAAAAAAAATTATTATGTTTCTGAGCAAAATTCCTATGCAGTGATATAAACTGCAGTCCCGTTTCAACCTGTTTATAATAAGAGAGTACAACAATGGGGTTTATTAGTAACAAGGAAATAGCTACTGGACACAAGTTCTACCTAAACGTTTTTTTCCTTTGAGTATCACTCAGTAGATACTAAATTATTTAATTATCATGTTGCAAAAATATCGTGTTAGCGTGGCAGTGCGCGGGCGACTAAATATCGTGCGAAATATTAACCATTTTTTTTAATGGAGTCTTTAAATAATACCTAATGTCTGGAAAAAAATAGGAAGGTGATAAAAAAACCTCCCCTGATAAAATGATAGCGAAAAACATTTTATTCACAACATAACTAAGCACCGATCGAACATAAAACGAATTAATCAAATGGTTATGACTTACAAATGTCAAAATGTCAAATAAAAATCCCGTTATCTACATATTCAGTGTTGCCATAATTTTTGCTGTTAGATAGATCATGTATAATTAATGAATATTTTTTAATCTTTCTAATCACAGAATGTACTTATTACTTATAGTAGCGAGTGAAATTTTGTCATGTATGTTTATTTAAAGCCAACATAGTATGTATACCTACTGACATAATAGGTAAATGATTTAAAATATTACATACAAAATAGGGCGACCGAGCTTTGCCCGGTAATTAAAGCTCGGTATTTTTTTTTTTCTAAATCGTGTTTTTTGGAAATTATATTTACATAAGAATCGCATACTGATTAAATATGAACATTTTTGGATTTTATTTACATACATGAACTTACAAGTACCACAAAAATTTACTAGATGGCACTTATTAATTTGTTATTCAAATTTTTTTTTGTGTAAAATTGCGTTTTTATAAGAAATACAACTATATAGGTAAATTTAAAAAGTAAAACCTTATTCAAATACAAAATTTCACATATATACAAGAATTGATCATTTAATAGTGTAAGATTTGGCTTACACTAAATCACAATAAATAACGTGAACAATTTTCTTCCGTGTACTTCAAAATCCACTTATTTACAGTAACTAAATCTGAGCGAACACACCTTTTTCAAAGTTGGCTATTTAATAAACAAAAAGGGGCAGCATTATTCAACGTGCCCTTAGTATAAGTCAAAATAATATTTATAGTGCTTAAATTGCGCGAACCTGAGCACTATATGGTTTTACGCGACGCGATTAAAAAAATTGTCTACATTTCGTTAAACGGATGAACAGTAAATCGATTTTAACTCGTCCAATAGCTCTCAATAACAGGAAACGTGCACACTACAACAATACAATCAATGTTTTGTGATTTGTGTACTTTGTCAATGAAACAAAATATTTCTTTTGTATATTTTGGATGATAATATATACCTAATTACAGTTTTACATGACAAACTTCTTACACATTGTTTTATAGAAAGTGAGCGTCGCGAATTGTTGGTCTCAATTTCGTGGCAATCACTTGTTAAAAATGAGGATTATAGTTCCCATCAAACTTTATGGCGGATGTGAACATAGGTACAAGTCGCCTCGCAGTAACCAGTTTTAGGTATAGCGGGACACAATGGAGTGAGAGGTATATGACTGTACCTGCGCAAGCACGCTTATAGCGTTGTATTCCGATCCGCCATAAAGTTTGAGGCGAACTATACTTCAAATTTAAAAGTGCAATACTATAGGTCTGTTCTTAAATGCTAACTTAACGTTCTAATGTCAACAAACCGCGGTAGAAACTGCTTTTCGAACCTCCAATCTCGAGATATTTAATATCATTTGGTATGTTTAAGACCGCTTTAGCGATCGAACGGGTCATTGGATCGTAGAAATTATGGTGTAAGTTTTTGTATGAATAACCTGAGTACCTAATTAAAACACACAATCAAGGACCACAAATAATAAACGCACTTATAAATTACTTTTTAATTACCTACTAATAATTTCTTTTGCAAATTGCAAGCAGTAAATTACATGTTGTTCAAATAAATAATAATAATATTATATCAACATGAATAGTGCTTTACAAGACAAACGAACACTGAAAAGATGATTGTTATCCAAAGTTATGTGAAAAAGAAGTTAACATCTCTACCGGGCGAATACCAATTGGTTATAAGTATTACTAGTTGGCTGAAAACGATATTAACAACATAAATACTGTTCGATAAGACAAACTTAAATATCCTGGTTCAGAAATAGTTTAGAAACATGTCTTTTCATATTATTAATTTTTTTGAGAGCACAACCACAAAAAGTACGAATTGACTAGAAGCCCTTTAACGTTTAACGTCTAACCATCCATACTCTAGCTGGTGGGTGTAAAATGGCGAATTTTAGTTCGAGCTTCAGTGCGCAAGGTTTTCAACCCCGCGAAATTGCGTAATGTCACTTCGATACTATGAACTATTTATGACTATTAAAACCAAGCAAATGTTGCTGTCAGAGTAATTTACTCTATGGCTACAACCGTAAAATGAATCTCGGTGCACAACACGTATCTGCCAAAAATATTCAATATGGATACAATCATTCATCAATACTGTAATAATATTCATAGACCTTTGGAGCCGAAAGGGTGACACGATTTGGAGAGCCCCGCGCATGTAAATCTATTTTCTCTTGTAAATATAATATGTAACAGCCCCATAAACACCGACACTCTTTTATGCTGCCACAGAACAAAATGTGAATTATATAGACAAGCTGACAAAAAACATTCCAATAATTATATCACACAAAAAACTTAAGGGATGAGCCGCAATACGTCCATGTTTCAGTCTTAATATATTAAAATTATAACGTGTAATTAATTCATAAACGCCCAATCGAAAAACGCCGCTGATACTTTGCAAAGTATAATATACTTGTCGACTGTTTGTCATACTAGTTGTCGCTCGCATGGGCATATAAGTTTCTATGTTATTCTGTATGTGTTCCCGTTTTCGCAGCCGCACGTTTCCCCGCTCCCACTATTCCATGCAACTCGAAGCAGTGCTCGTTAGTCATTTCGTATCCCATGGAATCTTATCCATGCCTATCCTATAATTAATTGCCTATTAGACAAGGAATGCGAATTAAGAGAACCATAATAATCCTGAATACTACACTCAAAGAGCGAGCAATAGTTTGAAAGTCATTGAAATTATGCAGCACATAAAAAGTTTTGAAAAGGAGTAAGTAGTGATGCCCAAATGCAAGAACAAGACGAGACTTAGCCAGTCTTGGTCTTGGTCTTGCGCCAATACACCTGGTCTTGGTCTTGGTCTTGGTCTTGCGCTCCCAGTCTTGGTCTTGGTCTTGGTCTTGCAGCAAGAGTCTTGCAAGTCTTGCAATTACCTATTAGTCTATTACTATTTATTAAAGTTTACTTTAAATCTTAGAAAAACGTATTATAATTGGAACATTGTGAGCTTGAATTAACATAGCCATAGTAAAGATCAAGCAGATTAATAAATAACTGAAGATTTGATAAGAAATTCGAAAAATCAACTGACCTATATGTCGTTTTCCATGGAAGTAACTGTTTCTTAATAAACATTTATGATTTATAAGCTTACATTTGCTAAAACATGTAAAAAAACAAATTAATTACAATAACTTGACTGTATTTTAAAGAACAATACTTATCTGTCTAGAAAGAGATTGAACCCTCAACTTATAAGAAATTTAATAAATAAAAGAGTTTTACGATTTATCATTTATTTATTTGAATAAAAAATAAAATACAACACAAATCAACAGCTTTATCATTAGTTTATGATACTTTATATCAATTTTTTTGACCAAGAATTAATACAAAGTAACCATCTGGCTGACTCATCACTTAACCTATTTCTATGTTTTCTAATTACTAATGATGCTTTAGAAAATAACCTCTCAGCAGGTACTGAAGTTGCAGGTATTGAGAGAAAATCACGGGCCATTTTCGATAAAATCGGATACTCTGTCTCATGCGTCCTCCACCAATCTAAAATGTCTTCCGAGCTGGCAGTTCTTGGTTTTCTCAGGTACTCCTCCAACTCGTCTATCACTAAACCTTGAAGACAAGATCCAGATGACGTCGAGGGACATTCATAGAGTTTATTAAAGTCTATTACGTCTTCATCTTCATCACATACTTTATTTTCTTTTTCTGGTGATTCCAGAGATTTGTTCAGTGAGTGTAGACTTTTATATTCTTCATAAAGTTCATTGAACTTGCGCAGACTTTCTGTTTTAAGTTGCTTCCCCCACATTGTCAGGTCAAAAGTCTGAGCCTTATGCCTTGGGTCTAAAATTAAAGAAGTACAATAAATCCAGTTGCTCTTCTTGTAATGTTTAAGCATTTTGTCTCGAGCTGCTTGGAAAGCCAGAATGAGCCTTTCATCCACTTCAGATCGATTTGGTTTCTCATCTAACTGTTTTGCCATGGATTCAATTTTATCTAGCAAGAGATTGAATGATACAATGACTAGCGGTAATGTAACATATTTGTCTCCACCAAGTTTTTTACTTACAAGTTTAAAGTTTATTAGAAATTTATGTAATTTTTCGAGTACCTGCCATTCATTAGCTGTGATTTGAAAATCATTTAATTCGGTGACAGAACTGCACAATATGTCAATGCCCGCTCTCACTCTTAAACCAAATCCAATCATATCATGTGTGGAATTCCATCTCGTTGGACAGTCAAGAATGGCATTTAGATTTGATGGCACGCCAGCTGCTTCACAAGCAGACTGAAACTTCTTCTTCACTATCTCACTTCTTTTTATTTTACTGGAAATACTGCGTAACTTTGTTACAGATGTACGCGAGTCAGCAATATTTGGTGCAGATTCTTCATCTTCCTCATCCTCAGTTTCGTCTGCATAGTCTTCGTACTGCTGATCTTGCGCGTTAGTGTCAGACTCACAGTGTAATGCTAAGGTCTTTAATAAATCTTGTACACCAAGGTTTAAAATGTGAGCAAAGCACCGGAAATGTTGATTGTCTGAATCAAAGTGTGGCGGCAGCTGTTTGCCCAGTTCATACATAAATTTGGTATTTGCAGTTGCGTTGTCGACCGTGATACCTTGTATTTTATCAATTATGCCATATTCCAATAAACATTCATGGAAAATCGTTGCAATATCTTTCCCAGTATGTCGACCGCGTGATGATATAAAATCAAGAACTACAGATTGATACTTCCATTCGTCGTCTATATAATGAATAGTAACCCCGTAGTAACTTCTACCAGCAATTGACGTCCACCCATCAATGGTAAAAGACATTTTAGATGATAATTGTTGAAGTCGTTCCTTGAGATTCAATTGGAGCTCTTCAAATCGCTCTTTGACTTTCCTTCTAAGTGTAGACCTTTTAGGAAACACCATATTAGGGCAAATACGTCGAAAATATACTTGTGTAGCTTCGTCATCGAAAAATGAGAAGGGAAGATATTTTTTCACCACCCAATCAACTGTAGCTGTCGTGATGTTGTCACTGCTGTTTTCCGACTGAAACAAAACAATAAATCTTGTGTTATTATTTAAAACATACTAGGTTTGAGCGTATAAGAGGAGGAGGTTTGTTGTTGTTAAATCGAGAAAATCGTTAAATTGATATTTGTTATATTAAGGTTGCACTGTACTGTAATTTACCAAAATAAAGTACTTAGTTGTTACTGGCCGATTAAATGAAAATATGGGTGTTTATAAAAAATATTTAAGACGATAATTACATACTTAATATGTCGCACCCCTAGATGAAAACACCACTAACTCAAAAATACTTACGTAAGTTAATGGCGTTTTTGAAAGTATCGCATGAATAGCTACGCAGAGTTAAAATTCTTTTAACTGTTAAAAAAATATTCTTACCTGTCCACTTCTTCCAGCGGTTACTAAAAAGCTTGCGATATCTCCACTTAATTTTGGTTTAACAGGAAGAAATATTTCTGATTCCTTTTTGTGGAAAGATATTAGATGTTTCCTTAAGCCTGAAGTGTTTCTGTTTTTCATTTTTATTTCAATCTTTTTATGTTGGCACAATTTACAGAAGGCAGTTTGGGATGCATGAATTATTTCGAAAAACTCCTCAAATTTGCTTTTGGGTCTTTTAGATCTGTGACTCAAACTCTCGTTACTCGGACTAGAATAATTTGAATCTTCGTCACTCATATTAAATTGTACACGTGATACGTTTTTAGAAAACAACGAGAATAATTAGTAAAAACAATTATTAAGTTAGACTCGAAGCACAGCTCAATTGGAAATGACTGGAATTAAAATAATTCCTTTATTTATAGTACGTTTCCTTGCTTTCTAACGCGCCGCCTCGCCACGTGCCGGCTCTATGAAAAGGATGCCGCCGCAAATCAAACAATGCCGCGTGCGGCGTACAAACACACACTAAATATTACCTACTTGTACAGACGCGACGCGTGAATAAAATATATGTAAAGAATTAGTGCCAATCACTATTCTTTACATATAAGTGAATGTTTTGGCGTACATCTATACTAATATTATAAAGCTGAAGAGTTCGTTTGTATGTTTGATGACAGAAGTTTTAAAATAAATAAATAAGTCCTGAACGTCACTATACCTCCAAAGTTACTATTCCTCGTGGATGAAGTCGCGGGCACAGCTAGTAAATACTTACTCTCATCATCTCTCTCAGAGATATTCGGGCTGGTAAGTAATACAAAACTCTTATCGCAGGCTTTTTATTTTATTAGTAGGTAAGTACCTACGCTTTTTATATTATTTTATTAGTTTTGTAGAATTTTTTTACACGTTTCAAGTATATTTAAAAGTGGCTTGGCTACAATATTTATTAAACGGGTGATATTTGAACACTTTTTTGCAATTTTTTCTTGTAAAAACTTAAGAAATATAATGACTAAATGTACAATAATAGTACCTAAGTAATTAGTTAAAAACCATATAAGTAATCAATATTATAATATATACTTACTAGAATGAATTAATATGACATCTACTACCTATCCTTACCATTTTATCCTAATCATAATACTACTTGCGTGATCAGTATAATGTATTCATTTTCATTCTAAGCACTCTGAAACTTATTTATTCTTTGGAACACCTGTAGGTACTCTTAAAATTCGAAATTATTTTGCATGAGTATACCTACGCCCTATGGCGGCAATCAAATAGTGTCAAATGTTATGATTTCGGCGTGGCGGCAACGATTGTTTTAGATTTCAAAAGAAGCCGCCGGCGCGTGTATCATAACCATGTACTTCCGAAAAGCGGCAAATTTCTTTGAGAAGTAAGTACAAAACCTTTGATGCCGCATTATCAAAGTGCCGGTGGTTAAAACATAACTATGCATGCACTCAGTTTGATTTTAATAGATATTTTTTTATTCGCTATGTTTATGGTATTAGTCGTAATGCGCATAGGTCCAGTTTTTCATATTCTTTGATACAGTTTTTTGCGTCTCATAGAATTCCTAAGCGTACCTACCTATACACCGAACTGTTACACCTAACTACTCAGTGAAATAGCGCTAAGTCCTAGCTGCAAGACGCAAGAGTCTTGCAGGCTATGTCTTGTTCTTGCTCAAGTCTTGCACGGTCAGTCTTGGTCTTGGTCTTGCTAAAAATACGCGGTCTTGTTCTTGGTCTTGGTCTTGCAAAAACGCAAGAACAAGACCAAGACTGCAAGACCAAGACTGAATTTGGGCATCACTAGGAGTAAGTACCAAATTTGATATAACATAGATAACAAGTAATAAAAGTAGCTTGGTAGTAACCTATCATCTCTATATTTAACCTGTTCTTACTTATCACGAAAACAGGAAAAATTCACAACCATTATCCTTCTGCATATAAAATTTGGTTAAATAGGTACGTATTAGACACAAATCACAGTACGATTCGGTAGCTGATATTGAAATAAAAACTTTCTCGTGGAGGTTGAAAACAATAGAAGTGATATCAATATCAATGAAAATTTTACATTGCATTGTCGAAAAAGGATCACTATATTTAATATTTCAATTTTTTCACATCTGGTTTAGAACTTAGATATTTATAGGGTTCCATAGTCAAATGGCAAAAGACTACACACCTTTTTAATATCATCATATCCGTCTGTCGTCCATCTGTATGTCAAAGGGGCTGCGTTATCTCGGCGGGAAGTTTTTGATCGGAGTTTGAGTCCCAGTGTTCTAGGAATTTATCACGACGATAGTGTTGCCACATGCATAATATTATAATTCATCTAATATTTTATATTTTTTGATCTTCCCCATTTTTATGTATTGATGTATGTTAATTTTAATTGCCTATTGTTTTGCCATAGTCGGTTTAATGTTATTGTTGTGTGAATCGAATAAAGCATATACTTGCTTTGTTTTCTTTCAAAGGGTCATCTCTGCCATTTTTTTATTGATTCTGATGAAATTTCACGGGCTGATGTATAGAATATCATATGAAATTAAATTATAGGCAGCTCTGCTTACATTGGACCATGGGATGAAAAAAATTTTTTACGAACACTATCATATGGTGTTTATCGTTAGATAGTTAAATACGTTTCTTTGAAAATTCAATAAGAAATGTAACATGAGTTTTTCATTTGGGTGAATGTTTCCCAAAATAGCAGCTCTTAAAATCATTAACAATATGTCTCTTTTCCTCTAACTTTTATACATGTGATTAACTAAACAATCTAAAAAGTATGTAGTTGTATTTAACAAACAATTATATCCGCAATTTTAAATTACCTACTTATTACTAACGAACGTAATTTTGCGGTCCTTGAAATAAACTTGATTCAAATCCAAAGGTAAATTATTGTTTAAATAAATGCATGTCTTATGCGCTCTTGGCCTATATTATGTATGCATGTTTGTTACTATCAGGCGATCTAGAGAAAAAACACTTAGGCCGATTTCGATGATTATTACAACAATAGATTTGTCATCTTGTGTTACTAAAACATGACAATAATCAAAAGTCGATCTGGTATCAACCAGATGTCATATTGTAACAAAGGAAAACTGAAACTCAATGAACTATGTCGAGTGTGGTATCATTGGAAAGATTTTCGAAGACATCTTAGGTTACTCAAATAATTTTTCATTTTGAATAGCCATTTAGGATTTTGAACGATTTAAAGCTGGTATGGAACCGTTCGCACTAACACTTTTAATAATTAATATTTACTATATAACAAAATATATAAAATAACAAATAAGTATATAGATTTACCTTTTTACAATATTATAAGTGAAAAATGGAAAATAAAACTACCGACCCGACTGCTTAAAGCTGACTTTAAAAAAGATGGACAAAAGTTGTTCTACCTCTCTCCGATCCCACAGCCCGCGAATACACCCTAAGAGACTTCATACTGTAATCAATGTCATGTAGTCGAAGGCATCTTCTCAAGTTTAACGGGAATAATTAATGCCTCCGACTGTTTGATATTCTTTACAATATCAAGTTTCTTAGGGTGGACTCGCGGGCTGTGGAATCGGAGAGAGAAATAGGACATTTTGTTTCCATCTTTTTTCAAGTTCGCCTTCGGTTCTTTATTAAAGTTTTGTTATATTTCACGGACTTGACTAAGGCATCCATGATAACTTTCATTGCAACTCTTACTATCTCTTACTATCGGGTTGTAAATAATAAAAGGAGGAGGCCCATTGCAAAATTTTTGGGCTTAGTATTTTGCGACTGAAGTGTTGATATAAAAAACGTCGTATGACTTATACAATAGTATACATGAGCTCTACGACATCCCAGTCGATAAAAAAAAACAATTCTTTTTGCTATCCGTGTACGAGGGAGGGAGTGGGAGAAAAATAATCTATTTTACTTTTGCCTATCAAATACCGTATTTTATGTCATCATAAAATGGGACAAAATGAAGAAACTACGAAGCTGTTACACACTAGTGGATTTGTCGAGAATGTTTACAGTTCTGTTGACGCTATAGGAATATAGATAGGATATATTATATAGACTATTAGTACCTGCGAAACTCTAAAAAATATTCAGAAAAATAACAAACCCATCAGGTTTGCATGCAATGTGGGTTGTAGGTTTTAAAGTCTATAAATGAACTTCTTCAAATGAACTTTCAAATTAATGTTACAGTCGACTTTGAAATTAATTAATTGACAATAGTCCCATTTGTTGTAAAATTAATGAAAAAAATTGTTCTCGACTGATTTCTTTAATTCATATGTGTCTAAATATTACGATGTATTTTTATATAAAGGTTTAATACTATATTATTTTTTTATGTCTAAAAGTCAGTTGCATGGCAGAGTACGTGCATTATTTTCAACGCGAAAAGCCCTATTTTCGACAAAGGCGATAGACGTTCGGGAGTTGGAACATTTTTATAGGAAATTTCCTCTTCACCAATCTTCAAATGTTTTTTTCAGTCTTCTCTTCAAATGATGCTAATAAGTTTGAAACGAACAAACAAGCATTTTAATTTAAAAGTGCCTACGTTGAATAAATAAGCATAATTTATAAATCAGTCTATATCTTCAATCAATAAACATATGTTTGCGTCTTAAACTACGTATACACAGTGATTTGTGGTCCTGAATGTGTATTAATTACGACCATTATTGAGCGAGATTAAACTGGGAACTGGCCCGAACGCGTGAGGAGGGACGCAGGATCAATATTATATCCGCGATGGCTCATTAGCGAAGCGAGCAGTCTGCTAATTAATTTAAATAGTAACTAATAAAGTAATATTTCGCTTTATGATAATAAAGAAACGGCTAGTAGGTATGTCCCAATTTCTTAATTTTTTCATACCTAACCACGATAATTAGATATTCCATGCAATCCAGCACCGCTTCCCACTCTCCAACTAGTCTAACTTTTATTATTTCATTCCCAAGTGATCACTTTTCATCAACTCACCAATTCACATTCTTCACACATCGCAGATTCATAAACTCATCAATTTATAAGTTGCTGCCGCATTACGTAATAATGCATCTAGCTATATTTGTTATGCGCATTACGGCGATATTTAATAGTTTGTAATCTTCATACATGTATTAAAATCGTAGATTTTCCGTGTTTGTACATTAACGATTATTGCAAAAAAATTACTGGGTGACGCAAAAAATAATAGAATGTAAAAAAAACCCAGCCAAGTGCGAATCGAACTCGCGCACCGAGGATTCCGTACAAACCTATAGATGTATAAGTAAAAGTAAGTTTGATTTTGTTACAGCTTAAAGGGATTATAGACCTGAGTATTTGATATGAATTGCAATTTCATACCTCTACGCGTTTATGAGGAAAGGGGTAGTAAGTTTAAAATTATTAAAAATATTTTTATTATATGATGTAACTAAAAATTTATGCTTTTCACAATGTTCCCTTTACCTGTGCTATATAAGACGTTGCTTCAGTACCAAATTTCAAGGTTTTGAGTTTACGGTTTGGATTCCCTTGCGAGTATAGAAAATTTGCAGCATAAACGGCTGTATCGTTTGATTGCGTTGGCTTAGAAGTTTGATTTTTTCACAGGTCTAAGGGACAGTAGACTTGAGTATTTGATATGAATTTCAGCTTTATACCTCCACGCGTTCTTGAGAAAAAGGGTTTTGACAGACAGACGGACGGACAACAAAGTAATCCTATAAGGGTTCCGTTTAACAACACCAAATTTAACAACAACAAACACCAAAACGATCGTATAAATTGTTTATTAATACTAACGTACAGACAGACAGAATCACGTTGCATGTTATAACCGGCTGAGATAAATTTAAGTCCACGCAGACGAAGTTGCGGGCACAGTTAGTAATCGAACAGAAGTGTAATATCTCTCTGTACAAACGATTTTTGATTGACATGGGATTTTAAGTGCGGGGAGGGAATTCGCCATTTTTTTAAATTTTTTTCCCTGCGTATGATACGTCTACGACATAATGCATGGTTGACAATTATTTCATTATAATTGATTAATAGTCAAAATTAGCTTCCATTATTTCTTTAGCCAGAATTTCGAAGTTTTTCAGGCGTCCGTTCCCAAAATTGTGTGCAATAATCCGGCAATTAAGAATAGTATCTTTGTTCAATTAGAGCGCCTATTCTCAACTGCCGGATTAAATAATACTATAGACATGTTACGTTTCATGTAATTGTAGCGTTAGAAATTTGAAATTGGCTACACTGCACCCAGTTGTAATTAGTTGTATGTAGCCTGAGCTGTCAATTCATTGCGACATTAAATTAATTCAATATAAAGATGTTCATTGCATTTTCTTCATAATTATTTCATAATTTATTGATAATAATATTGGTAGCTTAGATTGTCTATTTATACCTAACTTTATAGACCGTCGTCCAAGGGTCTACTCTTTGACCAAACGGATTGTTTTAGGAGAATAGGACATTATATACGCATGCAATGTTTGATGAATTGCAACAACGAAGTAAGCTTTCTAAGTTCGTACTTGGAACGGGAATAATTTCAGAAATGGCGGGATGGAAAAATAATTTATAAAACTTTTTACAAGGTTTCGGGAAATACTGCACAAAATCGCTAAACATTACAAAAAAAATTAGCGATTTATTGGATTATCGCAGGTTTCCCACTTACGGGTTGAACTTTGCCTACGTCATTTCATACTAAATTTGTTGTTCAAATACAGCTTAATATTCATAACAGCTAATATTCATATTTAATCTATCTATACTAATATTATAAAGAAGAAATATTTATTTGATTTTTCTTTTGCTGGTTACACACAAACTCAAAAGCTAACGTAACTGATTTTAAAAGTTCTTTCACCTACATAAAGCTAAATTGTCAGCGAGTAACGTAGGCTATAATTTATTTTCAAACTAGCTTTTCGCACGCGGCTCTACTCTCGTGGACTACACAGTTGTATCTGGACTGTTGTAATTATTTAAAATGTGTGTTTATGTTTATTCCGGCATCAGATTACACCATAATGTAAAAAAAAAACAATAGAAAGAGAGAAAAAAAAAAAATCAAAAAAAATGTCATTATGTTCCTCCATGTCATCCTCAGTGCGGAGGCGGTGCGTGCAGTTGCCTCCATTCCTGATGAATCGGACTATGATCCCACTCTGCCGCATTGCGTACCACTCCGTTATTAGCATTGAGGAGATGCTTACGCGCACTTGCAGTGCGCACGCGCATTACTGCGTCAAACGTGGGCACCCGGCCCGCTGCAAACATACCGCTGGCGCTGCAGTAACGCGGCAATCTAAACAAGATACGGTATGCGTTGTTATATTGCACACGCATGGCCGTCATGGCCCTGCGCGTATACCGTGCCCACAGCTCGACCGTGTACATGCTTGAGCAATACGTTTGGAAGAGCAATTTTTTCACATGGGCACTGCATCGATGAAACCGACGCGCAATCATGTTGGCCCGCACGCTGGTTGCGCGGCGCTGTCTCTCGATATCCGCGTCATCCGAGAGGTCAGCACGCAGCATACATATTATTTGCATACATATAGTTTATAAGCGGAAGACTGACATAGGATACTTATTGTCCCGAAAAAAGGGGTCTCGGTGCAACTGGGTAGCCCACGCGAGCAGAGCCGCGGGCTTGAAACTAGTATTATTTTTATGGCGTGTACGAATTTACTTATGTGCATGAATTAAATATGTGTTTGCCACCACCAAGCGTTGAGCCTGTGTTGCTATGTATCGGTTATCATTCCAAGAACGTCACACATAAAGGATAATTTGCATTAAAAATATCTGCATTATTTTTATTATAAGTCAGATTTAATGTGTTTACTGGTCAATTATGTGCATAGTTATTTGAGAGTGCTTGACAGCAAATAAATGTGTGTTTCTTGTTCTAATAGAAGGGACACGAAGTCGTAATGTCCTGGATAACAAACCAGTGCAGTCAACATAACCATTGCATAACCCATACAATAACAAAGTATCTGCCAGTTCCCTACGATCTTCAAGTGTCGTAATATATTGAAATATATATATATATATATATATGTAGGTATATCCTTACTTGAAATTTTGTATACTTAAAAGCTGCAATATTTTACTGATCAGTGTAAATGCGTTCATTCATTACTTAAATAAATTAATTTTGAAGTGAAACTTCTTATGGCACGGGGTGAGCCTAAAGCGACACGAAAATGCGTCACGCTAAATAATATAAGTGGGGGAAGTATAAGGAACAATCGGCTTTCACACGAGAAGCCGGTTGTTCCCCATATCCCCACCACTAATTGCTGAGTGGGGAATAAGGTCAGAGCGTTACTCAGTTTCGTGTCGCTGGAAGCTGCGTCATTGCTCGGAGTGTCAATAGATGTGAAACCCGTGAAAACCAGATTGATGTTGATAATTTTCATAACATTATGAAAATTCAAATTTTAATACTAAAAGTTCTAAGTTTGCACTTCTGTCGGCAGTTCCTATAACTGCCAATCAGTTGTTAATACAGCTGTATTGGGGTAACAAATAAAACTTTCCATTATCAATAAATTCCAAAAAGTCTACGACAACTTAACGTGCTCTCCAAGGCACAGTCAGTGATAGTTATGTATGTACATAAGTTAGAAAAAATTCATTGGTACATGCCCTGGGATTCGAAACACGACCTAAACCAAAACAACGCTCGCTACCACTCAGCTATCACGACAATTTGAAGTTTACAATTTCACTTCTCGTTCTCTTGAAAATTAAATATTGAAATGGCGTTCATAGTCTTATATTGTTTTAAAATTATTTAAGAAAATCATTAATATAAATCGGGAAGCTTCGTCATCTGTTCTCGTCGCCACTAGCACAATGTCTGAAGACCAAGGTCTTCCACCAATGCGTCCTACCTACAATGACGTCCGGTGCCGAAACATGGACTCTCACGGCAGGACTGATCCACAAATTTAAAGTCGCTCAGCGTGCTATGGAGCGAGCTAGGCTCGGTGTTTCTTTGATGGATAAAATCAGAAACACTGAAATCCGTCAAAGAACTAAAGTTGTCGACATAGCCGAAGCGATCAGCAAGCTGAAGTGGCAATGGGCCGGTCACATTTGCCGTAGAACTGATAACCGATGGGGTAGTCGAGTTCTCGAATGGAGGCCACGTACTGGAAAGCGAAGCGTTGGACGCCCCCCGGCCAGGTGGATAGATGACCTGAAGCGCCATACCGGGGGTAGCTGGATGCGAAAGGCGGAGGACCGTGTGTGGTGGCGAGCCTTGGAAGAGGCCTATATCCTGCAGTGGAGAGACACGGGCTGATGATGATGATGATGATAACATAAATCAGTTTCAGTTAAGTATTGTTCGTCATACAGTAATAAGTAATTTATGCGTATGCGAGGACATTTCATAAATTATTTTTCACTCTTCAGTGTTACCGTATCATTCATTGGTAGGTATTATTTATTTTGGAGTAAACTTGTCTTAAGAGAAGGTTTTGATGTGATTTTAGTATAATTTTATTTATTTTTTATTAACGAATAATAATGTAATCATTGATGTTGCTTAGTAGAAAGGAGTATCAAATCATTGAAATCAACAAAATGATGTCATAGATATTAACAATAAGTAATTCAGTTTTGGTTTATAGGTTTTTTATGTAAATTATTTTCTAGATTATTGTCGTATTACAACGGGTACCGTAATTAAATCCCTATAGCTCCAAATGGCTCCAAAGGAGCCCAAGCCAAAATAGTCCAAGCCCTCTAAAGCGCAGCAATATATCCCTCTGTAAACCCACTTTTAAAGAAAATGGTTAAGTATATGTGCAATTTTAAATATTTTTTTTGCTACAGATTTCACGTAGACATTTGTGGTCAAGTTTTAATTTGAATGGGACGTGTCCATTGTTCTTTGCTATGAAATGACGTAAGTTAGTTTGTGGACGCGCGTGCGGTGCGGTGAAGGTAGTGATGAAAACTGGCCAAGTCCGAGTCGGACTTGCCGCGCACTGATCGTTTCGTAGTGTTTGTTATATATAACGTATTTATCGTTACTGACTGCTACATGGCATGAAAACGCATGTCAATTTAATGAATGAATGAAGAATCGAAAAAAAAATGTGTTATTACAAGTTAACGATTTATGATTTTTTTTTTTCTTTACTTGTGCTGTGAGACCTTACTTCTTGACAAGTCTTCTTCGTGATTCTAAGTTATCGGGAAGGGTGTCATAAATTGCAGTATATTTTGATTGCATTGATTTAGAAGGTTAATTTTTTTACAGCTTCAAGAGATCGTAGACCTTGGTACTGGATATTAATTTCAACTTGATACCTCCTCCATGCGTTCCTGAGAAAAAGGGTATATTGACAGACAGACGTACAATGAAGTGATAAGAGTTATTATTATTTTTTTTGAGGTACGGAGCCCTTAGAATTAAGTGAGAAACGAGGGAAAAGAATAAAAGGAGCAGGTACAGCATTTTTTAAATACTAAAAAAACTAGCTGTGGGTGTAATAAATGTACTGTGATGTGTGTTAAGCCGAAATAATACAAACGAACGCACACACACGACGAAGCCGCGGGCCACGACCAAAAAAATCAGTTTATTTTCTGTCACTTCCATAATTTTGAGCTAAGCTCATGGTGTCAATTTTGTCTGACACGGTGATCCCGATACTTAATTATTCGAGTTGGACTTAAAAATCGAACTTCGAAGATATTCTATACGCAGATGAAACTGACCGTAACACATCGTAAAATTCATAGTACTGGATTTTTCGTCCATTTCAGTTTTCTCGAACAATGAAAAACTATTACAGTGTGTACACTATTTTGTCGAATTTATTTCTATACTTAGTAATAATTTTTGCCTTTTTGAGAAGAAAATAATCAGTAACAATTTTTGTGTTACTTTGCAAACATTGCCTAATTATTGTAAAATTACAGGATTGTGCACAATCATAACATTTTCAATTACTGCCCATACAATGAGACATGAAAACCATTGTGTTTGCCACGACGCAGCGCCACAGAACCGACCGGTCAACATTTTCGTTTTCATATACTAGACATTAGAAGTTACCGATAATAATATCGAGTTATTTAGTTCTATTTTATGTAAGTTATGTAGTATGTATGTAGCTTATGTAAGTTCTATTTTGATTTTATTCTGGTATTGAGTCAGTCATGGATGAACAGTGTTATGTCGTTGAAAGGGGTAGTTTTAATAGTACATTATGATGCCAGTACGGTAAGCTGCATATTATAGTCGAAGTGATTATAGACACGAGGCGTAGCCGAATACTTATAATAAACCGATGACTATAATAGTCAGCTCACTGAGTACGAGCATTATACGACGTTTTTCAATACATTTGCGATCAAAATTAGGTAGATACTTCAAATATTGGCGGGAGCTAATGGCGAGGGCGGGCTGCTTTTCGCAGTGTACGCATGCGTTCCATAATGCTCATTTGTGATTGGCGTAAAGTAAAAAGACCTAGTACTGTAAAATACAAAATTACGATTCAAATTTCGATGTCAAAGACCGTATTAATAACAAATGTGTTGACAAATATTTTGGAGTTCATACGCTACAGTATTTAGATTTTATACGAAGAAATGCGTATGTCTCAAGGCTTACAGTGACGCTTTAAGTGAAATTAAATTAAATTTTCACTTTAGATTGGTAAAATACGTACCCTAGTGGCTTGTATTGTCAGCTGATTATCAAACAATGCAGGTTGCCAATAACTCGACTACGAAGCAAACTATGTAAATTGTACTTGCAGTTTTTTATTGTGTTGCATGGTGCATAATACTCATGCATGCATTTTCTTATTTATAATAACATTGAATCTGAACAATAGGACGTATGCTTATTGTACGATAATAGTATTCCTAACAGTACGGTAGCTAATTCACTACCATTATTATTAAAAATCTGGAAATTAATCCAATCACAGTGATTACAACTAATTATTTTTAACCTCAACTTGTGTGATTTTGTACTCCTACCTAAAGTTTAAAACGATAGTCTTACGGTTAATTTTTAGTATGCCTGTGGATCAATAATTAATAAGTATTTTGTATGAAAAACTATGTTTATTATTATTAATTTAACAACCAAAATAGCACAACCTCACAAGACAGAGAGGGGCGAGCAACAGGAAGTTGTCACTTTGACATGTGTCAATCATAAGAAAAAATTATTACCAGTCTATTAATTTTATTGACTTTACATTTCACAGATCATCTATATGCGTTGCTAAACAGATAATCTGAGTAGAATAGGAACGATGTATTAAATCGCTGGTGATGGCTGGCGTTGGTTATATACATACAATAGTGAAAAGTCAATGAGTATGTTTTTTTTTCAATATAAGGGTGGGCAGCCATTGCACGGGAGAAATTAGTAATGCGATTGTTCTGTACTGAGAAAATAGATAATCTTCTAGTTTGTGGAATCCACTTTAGGTACTGAGTAACTCTAGTAAATAGACTTGAACTTATTCGGGGCGGAATATAATAATATAATAATAATAATATAATAATAATATCTGGGACATCCTACACAACGCCATCTAGTCCCGAAGTAAGCAAGTATTATGCTTGTGTTATGGGGTACCAAACAACTGATATACATACTTAAATAGTCTTTTTTTATAATAAATACTTTTACACCCAGACACGGAATAAATAGACATGTTCATGCACACAAATATTTGTCCCGGGCGGGAATCGAACCTGCGACCCTCGGCTCCACAGTTAGGGTCTCTAACCACTCGGCCAACCGGTCAGTCAATATACTAGCTGAGCGAGTAGATTTCGATTTAGTTACACACAGTCATGTAGATTGACGCCTATATTTCATCTACCGCCACTTTATAAATGTACGGAATATGCATTTGTAACTAAACTGCTGAAACGGTTAATAATTCATTAGTCATTGCCGGGTGACTAGTTTTGTACTGCCTGTAACATGGAAGGTCCCCAGTTGGATTCAGTCACATTCAGTACATGTTGAAAATGTATTTACTTAACATGTGAGTGCCGTAGCACTAGTACTGGTTATACAAGAACTTCTACTTTGATGTCAATGTAATATGTATGTCAACACGTTATTATTAATATTATAATGTTTACATAATTTTCGAAAATTTGAATTCGGATGTATTTGATGTCATACTTGAAAATTTGTCTCTCTGTTTAGTTTGTCCCATATATTTTTATATGGGTCCAACTCGTAATGATTTTATAACTACAACATACTTGAACTTTGGAAGTAAAAATAAATTCTGAATTTCGAAACACGAGTATTCCTCATTCTCATTCGACCACTATTTAAAAAAAAATTCAGTCGGTCTAGTCGTGGCCGAGCGGCTAAGCACGCCGCTTTTTATACAAGGTCATGGATTCGACCTTCACTATAGGCATGTTGATCTATGAGTTTGTCAAATAAATATCACGAATTCTGGCGACATCGTCACTTATATAACGACGTGGGTGAACAACTTTCGACCCGCACTACACTAGCGTGGTCGGTTTATAGATAAAATTTCTTAACTCATGTTGAGAAAGGACTGTATTCCAGCAGTGAAAGAACAATGAAGAAGCGAGCGTCCGTATCCCGAAGGTCCAGCATAGACATAATCTTTCGTCATTCATAGTTTGGCTTAAAAGTCTTATATTCAGATTTAACTGAGGTTTTTTTTATATGAGGAAGATGTAAAAACTACTTAGTGCTGTATACACTTCAATGCAATGTTTGTAAAAACTTTATGTTCGAGAACGGGCACTGGCTATTCCAAAAGAAATTAGCACGAGCTCATAAGACAAAAAGCACATAAAACTGGTTATAACCGCCCATATAGATTTGATTTCATCAGGCACTACGAATGGCCTTCCTCTAGTCCACGAATCCGTTGGATTGAAAATTGGTATTTAGTCTTTTAATTGGGAAGTGAGAAACATCTGTTTTAGCAATTATAATCCTCAAGAAGGTATAATAATGAAAATTGGTATTAACTCTTGCTTGAAAATTTAAAATTTAAAGTTTAATTGTTTTTGTAAAATTGAAAAATAACCATGAGAAGCCCTTATGAGCAAAGTTGCGAGCGGTCACTAGTTATACAGTAAATGCACTTTTCTATATATAAGAATTGTATGCGTAAATAACGATTATGAAAGGAAATTGTAGGCGTAAACCTGTGTAGTAATAATTTAGTGTTTAGCGAACTTCTATAATGGCTCTCCCAAAGGATATGTAGTACGCAACTAATTAGTGATTATATTACGAAGGCACTCATAAGGCTTGTATACTGCGATACCAGTTTTATTAGATTGGATACAGGAAAAACTCGTAAAAATGGTAACGTAGATATTTTCCTTGCTTTCTTTGAATTGCTCTGTATATTTAATTTAATAAATTATTCGTATGAATCCGGTCTGAAAAATCTCGGTAAAAGAATCTTTATTAACTTCTGAATGGGGTATAAGAACCTCTCTTAAACTCGTAATGGATTCGTAATTTCCTATAACTGCTTACGACGTATAACTTTGACCGTGGTCTTACGTCGTCGCCGTGTTAAGGTCTCTGGCGCGCATTTTAACTCTTCTCTAAGTTGGATAATAAAACTCGATTGTGTTACTGTACTAATGTTTCAGAAATGTTGATACATTACTGCAGGATTACTTAAAATTAATAATAATAATAATAATAATAATACCACACACAATCACAACAACGTCTAGGTCCCAAACTAAGCATTAGCTTGTATTTTGGGTACCAAGCGAAGACACCACATACATATAACAACCAAGAGCCGGTGCCTGTATTAATATTCATCATATAAATACTGACCCGACCTGGGATTCGAACCCGGGACCTCCTGCTTCGCAGGAAGGGTCGCTGCCCACTAGGCTAAGCGGTCGTCAATTGATTTCCTGGCTATGTAAATCAAAATAAATGTCAATTCGTATAAAAATTAGTACACAGAAAAAAAAGAATTCTTGTATCAAGAAAATGTAGTCTTCAACAAATACAAATACTGCATATTCCGTGGAGCATGGACCACTGCAGTTTGCATTGATTTAAGAATTCATTGTCTTCTGTGTACACATAAAAACAAGAATTCTTGTGTGATTGAAAATTGCATTGATCCAAGAATATGCGGTATTTGTATATATTGAAGACTATATTTTCTTGACAGCAGAATTCTTTTTTTTCTGTGTAGCAATACTGTTTTAAGATATGGCTAGTACTTTGTATGATTATATATATATATTTTATTACGGACAGAATATGTATTTTGTCTTTAACAGAGGTAATAAAATCATAGATTAATAAAATGAAAACTTTGGTACAATTATGCAAATACAAACATCAACACTCTGTCAGTTAGGTTGGTTCTTTAAAAGTGCGGCTTTAGTGGGCAGCGTCAGTTCCGCTTCACGGTTGGGCATGTGGCAAAATCGATCTGTTTCACGGTCCATTATTCCCGCAGACGCGTCTGTGGTCGAGTCTGACGCCTCTCTTGAATAATTTCAACTAATTTGAATGCAATTTGTTGTTCTCTGTGTAATGTTATGAAGATGCATTGAAACAACTGTGACACTGTTAATGGTTCCGCGCTGTTTGAATACACTTTATGTAAGAATTTTATAAAATATTTGGATGGTTCCTTTCGTGAGAATATGAACGTCATTCCATGACGAAGCCCTTTCATTATTCCATAGCCTTTGAGACTTCGCTGGTTCCATTTTTTTTTTGTGATTTTCAATATAAAATCGAGAATCGATTCCTGTCAACCGCTCGTAATCTGTATCATTCCTTCTGATTGGTTGATCACAATACAACAAAACGGACTTTCGTATTTGTTGTGCAAGAAAAAAAGTAATTTCCAGTGTTTTATTTAATACAGATCTTTTTCTGTAGGTAACAAATAAAGACTACATTTTATATTTTATGAGTGTAGTAATATTTTATTACTATACTCAAAACTTCTTCAACAATAACTTTCGTATTGTCATGATCTATGAAGGCCTCGTTTCAAAAAAAAAAAAAACGTTGAAGGAGGTAGTAATTTACGGCTATGTGGCATTCTGTTTGATGTGACATTTAGCTTACGTAAGCGCCCCCGAGTCGGGATGGTATTTGGGCACGAAGTGGCGGGCCAGCGGGTACCGCAGCGTTTTTGTGCAATAAATGGCCTACGCACTCGACCCCTGTAATTTATGTGCTCCCAGTGAATATTCATATTCACTAATAGTGTAACGGCATTGGCGTCAAAATAAAAAAATAGAAGGTTTCCTCTTCGGTTATTCTGTCTCGTATTTACAGTTTGCCCTAAAAACTCGGCTTTACAAACATTCGAACGTTCCTACCAACTTGCTAAATGTTCAGGACATCTGGACATAATATTGTATGCATTGACCAGGGCGGCAATGAGAAACAACGGCTGTGCTTGCGGGAACATGAGTGGAGGTCATAATGCTGCAATACAATACTCCAGAGCGAACTGCTTCATATAGCCGTCATTAAATTTTTATGACTTTTGAAACTCATTATTAATTCAATTATTTAATTTAGTATCATTGAGCCCTGTTTATAAAAATTCATTTAATACCACATTCGATTGTCATCGCAATAAAAATTATACTGTCATTCCTTTTATAATCGAACATAAGATTTACTCCACAGCACACACACTAATAATTATTATACAAAATACAAGGTAATGAAAGTAGGTAATCAGCAGGAGCGAGTCTCGTCACAGTCTAGTGTCGTTCTCGGCTCACAGACTAAAATGGCCGCATTCACTGACGGCCACTCCTTTTTTGGTCTCCAGCTGGGGTTGCCACACCAAATAGTTGCCATCGCCAACATCCGGCCTTCCTGCGAATGTGTCTGTCCTCAGACACTGTTTCCCCTGGAACACACATCTTTAATTAGTTTAAGGAAACATCCACAATAAAAGGTAATAAATAGGTGATTTGTCTCTTGAGAACCTTAGCCACACGTTAATTACGACATGACTCAACACATATTGACTGCATTAGCCTTTATTTTTATTTTTAGCACATCAACTCTCAAACTGTATTCTTTGGGCCTTCAGGATTTTTCACCTATCCATTCCAGCATGTCAACTGCCATGCCAGGCTTCCAGGGTTTGTTAACTACTAAATTCCAGCTTGTTAACTGCCCAAGCCCAGCTTCCAGCTTGTCAACTGCCCGAGCCACGTTTACCAAGTTCACCAATGGCTATTAGAGTTATTCATAATCTAAGCTTTCAGGGTTTGATGACTGCCCAGCTTAAAATACTACAATTACCATTGGCCATCTCAAACAGCTAAGAGAGTCAGGTACCAACGAACATTGCTGCACCCCCAGGCTTTGTCATGTCGCAATCCCCTGTGACCAAAAGTTAAGATTTGTCCTATCGCCAACATCAGGCGGAGGGAAAAGAAATTAAAAATGATAATACACAAGTAATATAAAATCATGGATATTATAATCTTACCAATTATCCAGTAGAATCCATGGTTTCATATTTTCTACACCCGCTATCCCATTGTATTTCCTCTTACTTCTGCCGCTACCTCTCAAATCCGCCACTCTGTATCTATCTTTGCCCAACTTTTCGGTTACCTTGAACGGACCTTTATAAACTGGTAACAATTTAGTACTACCGCCTTCATTATTCTGAATTATTTACACGCGGTATAGTATTATTGGACACCGTAGGGTTAGCGTCTTTGTTTAACCGCGCCAACATTTTGTTTTCAAGATATCCACTTTTGCGTTCAACATAGGTATTTCTATTGTAAACGCGGCCGTGTAAGAACGAGGCTAGCTGTTCACAAGTAACTATACTGCCTGCTTCCACTGAAGCTGACAAATTGTAATCATTTATATTTCCGATAATGATAGAAAGAAATAATGTCGTGTTCCGTGAAATTCAAATTTAATTTTTGTATTTTTGTTTTTTGGTCGAAGAAGAATTCATATAACGATTGATTAGGTAATGGGGTTCCGTTTATAATTTCCTTAAGCAGAGTGAACATATTACGTTGTATTTGGAAGGTCAGAGAGATTTGTCGACGCCAATCTTTCCATTTCCACGAAGCCCACTTAGTTTCGTTTCTTAATACTGAGTCGTACCAAACTTTAGCCGTGCCTTTTAACTTATTAAGAGCTTGAAATTTAGTTATTCGATCATTCCAATAAAAATTCTTTGAATGCGCATCTACAATCATCAACCAGTTTTCGACACTATCGCTGAGAGGGTTAAATTCAGGTATCATCGAGTTCATAGCAATATTATTGCAACCATTAGATTTACTGATTATCGGTACCTTTCGTGATTTAACTTTCCTTGGTGGTGAGAAACTGTCACCGGAAGAGGAGCTCGATGTAGATGGACGCCTGGTTCTTTTGCAGTGTCGTTTCGCTGTTCTCTTAGAGCGCGGTGGTGGCGTGCCCTCCGTAGACGAGCGGCCCATATTTGAGTTAACATCCCACTTCTGATATAATCGAACATAAGATTTACTCCACAGCACACACACTAATAATTATTATACAAAATACAAGGTAATGAAAGTAGGTAATCAGCAGGAGCGAGTCTCGTCACAGTCTAGTGTCGTTCTCGGCTCACAGACTAAAATGGCCGCATTCACTGACGGCCACTCCTTTTTTGGTCTCCAGCTGGGGTTGCCACACCAAATAGTTGCCATCGCCAACACTTTTACTTTCAAAAGTTACCCATAAATTTTAAGATCGTGCATTTGCGCCACTGCTAAATTACAACTATACTTAGTTTCAAGTTCCTATGATAAAATTCCAGTTTTCTAGTTTTGGCATAGGTCGCCATAATTGACTAAGTTATTAAAGTTTGGATCCACCCGGTATGAGTAGACATAAGCGTTTCATTATAAATTGTCATTAAGCACCTATAGGACAAATGGAAGTTAGACTCGTGGGTGTGGCGACAGATTCATATCTAGGTAATTTTAATAACTACTCTCCATAGGTAAAAGTTTCCATTATAGCAATCTCGATAGTTTGTAATTTTCCATTTGCACATAACACTTTAATGCTCGCCCAGTGGTCGAAATTCGACCATAGCTCATTAAATTTTTAAGTTTGAACGTTAATTTCTTTAGTTAAAGAGTATACGTTAGGAATTTCAGCTTTTGGCGCTGTAACAGAGGGTTAAATGTTTGACATTGACAGTGTTTGTAACACATATATGTATATATTTTGAGTTTCTGTACCCCTTCTCCATATAAACTTTAAAACTATGGCAAATCTCACAATCCTCCGTGCACGCAACAGGTATGCTTAAAACGAAGTACAAACTTTTCTCTTCACATATTAATGTATAGATAGATGTAAATATAAACTATTACGACTATTATAAAATCGTAAATAATAATCGTTTTATATGTGTATCTATACAACATAAAATCAAAATACCACTTCACTCACTCACTCATAATCAACGCCGAGCCGAATCCGCTGAAGCGAATCCACTGTGTCGTAAGCATTCACTGAGAATTTTTTTTTATATTCTACCTCTAAGGGGGTGGTAAAATAAGGTGGTAAATTTTTACTATATCATGTATTTGTAATATGAAAATACGTCATTGTGAAATGTATGAAAATTGGTATTTGGACTTAAAGACAAAAACTAAATATGATATCATTCAACATTTTTGGAAATTTTATCAGTTAAGGCGCAAAATAAGGGATAGACGTTTGTTATTTGACTTCCGTCAGCTTTAAAGTTAAAACTATGAAATTTGTTATTTGGCTTTATGGTTACAAATTAAGAAAAACCTGTTATGGTATTCACAGATATTTAACCTTCAAGAGGTTAAAATAGTTAAAAATTGGTGTTTAACTTTTCGTTAAAAATTTAAAATAAAATGTTTCAATGTTTTTCTAATTTGTAAAATAACCCGTAATAAATGCTAATACCTACACAAGACAAGTGATTAACGAGAGCGAAGCTGCTTGCGTTCGCTAGTAGGTGATTTTTTTGATGAAATAAAGACGTCTCTGCACCCAAAAATAACATTTTTTATTTTCTTGTTTGTTTGTTAGCTGATAAAGTTGTGGTTCAACTTAAGGGTACATCTCATCACACTGCTATTTTTAAGAGCAGAGTATTAAGGAAAAGTTATAAGCATGATATTAAAAAAAGAATCATTATCTTTAAAAAAATTAAGCTTTTACGTGACATTTTAAAATGAATTAAATAAGAAAATAATTGTTGTATTTCTTCACATAAACAATATGTCACTTTAAATGTCAGACCTAAGAAGTGGTAGGACTACGAAAACGGAATATACTGTATTATTAGTGTAGTCGGGGTGGAGTTGTGTGTCAACGCTATTGTAGTGTTGTACACTTTCTATGAAAACTGTTCTAAAAACAATATTGAGTTGCATCGGCAAACTGCTCCTCCGGCAGTCCGTTACAAAAAGCGGTAATGTCTTAATCATTACGATCAGAACAAACGTCTTACGAATCCATCGCGTAAAAAATAACCGGTTTGGAAAATAGGCTTGCAAGGTCGTGGTCATGGACGTGTAAAGCAAAACAATGCTACAGCTAAGAGTCATAAATTATATGAATTAAAAAAATAGCTTATATACGGGATAGTTTTTCTAACATTATACATATTGTCTAACATAGAAACCGTTATTAATAAACATAAAATTACATAGGTATTTAAAGAATTACACTTAGTGGAGGAGCACGCTGTTTTAGACTAGACGTTATCCAACTATTTCGTGCATAGAATGTAAAAAATAGAAATAAAGGAAATAAAAAACATATTAACATATGTTTTTTATTTGCTTTATTTCTATTTTTTACATTCTATGCACGAAGGTATATAGGTAACCCTATTCGTAATAAAATAGCAAATATAGCCTTATTTCGACCGACTTATTATTCCATACCCTATTACGTCCACCATCGCACCTTGCATATCACCTAGGGCAATGCATGGCTTATGCAGTAGGTACCGATGTAGTAAATTTTCTGTTGTTATTGTTGTTATTATTATTACATGTTAGATTCCTACGCAAACAAACAAAATCAGTTGTTCAGAAGCGTTACGTCTGGGCCAGTCTTTGCCGGTATCAGTGAAAACTTGCAAGTGCGGTGAGTAGCAAAAGCAAATGTATAAAAAACCGGCCAGTCGGGTTGTGAAGGGTTTCGTACCACCGTATAATATAAAGAACACGTTACCCGTATGGAAGACCCCTTTAATTTTCAACTTTATATTATTTTTATTATTTGTTGTGATAGTGGCCGTAGTTATATCCATGTAAATTTCAAGTGTAATCGATGATATCTTTATTACCAATCACCAAAAAACGCTAAAAAAGCACATTACTTATATGTATAGATATATTACGAGTGGTTAGACGGTAAGCGCAGAAGAGATCTTCTAAACTTGTATAAAAAGAGTGATTACGTTCGAATTTCAATTAATGTGGAAATTTTTGTAGTATTCATTAGTCGATTTTTTTTAAATTAAAATTTTTGATATCAAGTAGGTAATTAAAGAAAAATCGATTTATAGAAATAAAAAAATTTTTAGTAAGTAAATATTTATTTTATAAAGATACCACTTTTGATGTTAAACAAGTAAAACGTCACCTACGCACAAAGATGTAACTAACACATATTGCCAACACAAATATTATTTTTTTCCAGATGTCATAGAAATAAATACACACAGAGATAAAATAGCTCTTTATGTTTGTTTTATGTTTAATGTTTTATGCATAAACAAAATTTTAACACTTTTACTTTACTTGCTTTTACTTTTAATTTAATTTTTAATAGGTATGTGGTCTAGTTTGTTTAGCAAAGTGGCAGTGGATTGATCGCCGGGTGGTTGCTCGGGTGTGGTCAATGTGGGAGGCCGCCGCGTGCCCATCGCCCATAAAACACGTCCACCTATCAGATCGATACTGCTCGCCAGCTGCTAGCATGTACCGGACGCTTCAAGTCTATGCAATGTGTCCATCTGGTTATTGTACATGAATCGATAGGGTTATTACACGTATTGATTTGAAATATAATGCAAGAAATTTCCAGTATTGCTATCTCTTCTGCATTAGGAGCTTAAGGTACTTAGTATGGTATTCAGTATTTCGTTAGACTAATGTCGAGTAGGTATATCTAAATTTCATAGAAGGCTGCGCTTTCTTCGACATTGGAATTGAAAGTAAATCTGAAACTTGACCTTTTTATTTTTGAAATTAATTAATTTCTAAGTATTAATCGTTAAAAGTTGAAATATTGCGGTTGAGTTAGTCTTGAACTTCTTAACTCTACAATATCGGGTAGTTTACATACAAATTAAATTCTACGAAAGACCAATGAATTCAAATTCATGATTAACTAGATTCAAGTTTGAAATATTACAGAAATTATGTTAAGATCTCTGTAATTAAACATTTGCTCTTAAGTATACTATTGACTTGCTTAAACCGATTACAATTTTCTGAGCTTAATTAATAATTTGTTCCATTTGGGAATGGCTCAAAAGCTCGGCACCGAAACTTTTTTCTTATCGCTTCGCTACAAGCCTGACCAGAGTCCTCTTTACATATAAGTGCGTTTTGATTAAAACTCTTATAAACTATTCTATTCAAAAATGCTTTCGCTTATTTTGTCACATACGCAATATGTTTTGAAAATAGCTTTATAAATGTTCATTTTAAAATATATTGCGTACCACAGTACGTATCCTAGCTTAGTTTGGCCACGAAGCTGCCGTTAAATGAGTGGCGCGACGCGCGGCAAAAGCAAAGGTATAGAATTCGTATGAAGCATGCCACGAGGCATCTACAGCGAATTGGACCAAAAGAGACTACGCAAACATATATCGCATAAAGTACAAACTGACAGTTATACTCTAACTAGCACAATAATGACTTCCAAATCTGGTACGGACAAGAGCGGACAGCGAAATCATAGTTCTAATCAAAGTATATATACTTTGACAAAGTATAAACATTGTATCTGACCAAAAAGTCGTGTATAAGTATGGTTGAACTGAACGCCCGATATAATTGATACCTTTGTAAATTTCTGTAGGGTCCATAATAGCTTATCATAAAGCGCTGTGGTTGTCATAAAAGTAAATTGATGATACTACATTTGAAGGAAACAGTGCTTTTTACGTTTTGTGTATATTTCCAGAAAGTGAAGATCTAACGGGCCGTTGCGCGCTGTGCCATTTATGGGATTTGCCCTAACTTCCCCGGGTTATAGTGAAAGGGCACGTGAAATGAATATTTTATACTTTTCGGCCTCGTCTCCTGTAAATAAACAGGAGCGCTGTACCTAGAGTGTACTCCATTTATGGTTAATTCTCGGCCGCTGCGTGGCGGCGGGTTCTCCCTTCTCAGTCCGGCACAAAGCGGGTCCGTAGGGAGCGCTCGTGAACAGCCTGCCAATTTGTACTGCTCTCGTGTCATTTCCGCTTAAATCTTCCATTTTATTGTTACACGTTTTATTTACACGCACGACGATACCTTTTCGGGTTGCGTTTCCAATTCACTGGGAATCACATAATTGAGATTTATCTACCAACTGTCCATTTGTTTGAAATTTTTTAGGTGTCTTAATGATAAAAACTGAACTATGGTAGCGACACAACAGGCAATCTGAAAGAAGTTCCGCGACTCTGAATTTGGAGTGTAAGTACACTGAGAAAAGTGTTCTTCAAAAATGGGATGGTTCACTCTCAGTAGAGCAATTTATGTTCAAGATCATCATAAATACGAGGAAACCGATGTAGACACATTACGCGTCATCGTAATTACGTTACAAAAACCATGATTTCCGCCAACGTATATTCCTTCCTCTTCGTTTTCCTTATTAAAAAACTTTTAAAAACAAGCTTCTCTTTAAATATTTCTGAACTTAAAATTACAAAAGTATAGCTATAAAAATACGAAATATATTTTAAAAGCTTGAGGCGATATTTGAAATAGAAAGGTTCAAAGTAATATTTATTACTTATGATGCTTGATGCCTCAAGCTTATAGAATATTTATTAGCTATATTTTTGAGAGTAAAACGCTAATGATTATTTTGTAAATAATAGATTCAAAAGTGTTCATACATCATTTTAATTTTAAATTTTTCAGTGTATGACTATCTAAATTTATCTGTATGTGTGTGTTTAATGCCCAGAGGTTTTTTACTTAGCGCGTACCCCACTTCGGACATGGGTAGTTGATTATTGGCGGCACGGTTTTGCATTTTGCATTCACATACCATGCCTTTCCTTTACTTATCTAGACCAAGGGCACCACAATGAGTTTACACGAAGCCATCGAAGGCTTCTGTTTTCTGTCTTTCAGCTATATCATCAGGCGTCGTCACGATGTGCTTGTGAAGAGTAATAAAACAAGCCTTAACTCGATAAGTTTACTAGTAGCCACTGATGGGTTATGTTACTCACCTTGCAGCTCCGTCGCCAGTTCTTAGTCACTATGTACTATAAAAAGTACTCGTAAAAACAAATCTAGTGATCCGAAACTCGGTGGGTTAAGTAGTAGCTATTGATGAGTTCTGTTGCTCACCTTCCAGCTCTATGATTACACCCTCGTATGTGTGCTTAGAAAAGTCCTCTTGAAGACAAATCTTATGAGCCCAAACTCGGTAGGTTTACTACTCATAGTTATTGAAGTGTTCTGTTATCCATCTTCCATCTTCATCATCAGATCAGGTCGATGGTACCATAATTATTGATTATCATCTAATTCATACATATGTGTAAAATTTCAAGCAATGTGATTAATCGTTGAAGAGTTCCTTCTTAAGGAGATGATCCAAGTTGCATCACCTGGACCTGATCAGACTATTGCATTGTCACCTGAACCACATGTGTGCAAAATTTGAACTTCGAAGGCCAAAAAAGTGGTTCCAAATTAGCTTGCAAGATATAACCTAAACATATAAACAAGTGAAGCTGAATAAAACTTGTGAAAACGTTGACTATAAGTGATATCCATTACCCAGAGTTGAATTTCAAAGTTGTTGAGTTTTGCCGATTTTAAAGTTTGCAGGAGATGCTTTGTGTTTTATGATTTAACGTGTAGCTATTACATGTATAAACAAAAGTCTTGATTTTAGCTCAGCTCTAGGAATACTTCGAAGTGAGACGGGACAAATTCTTGCGTGAAAATAAATGCACTGTGTCGCGTCTAGTAACCGAAGAAAGCTGGCCCAGGCGTTTTACTACCACACGTACTTACATATGCGTAAAAGTTTCTTACGCACCATTAAATGTTCATACTTATTACTTATGTTCATACTTGTACCAACTTTCATAGAGCTACGTAAGATGGCAAACCTTTCTATCTAAATTCAACAAAAGTTCACAAACTCAAGTATGTCAAAAGACAAAAAAAAAACATTTAAGGACGTACAATTTCTCTGCTGAAACGTTGAAGTGAAACCCCTGTAAAAGCAATTAGAGCAGTAAACTTCTCGAATTTCAGAGGAAAACTTCAGGCTTGTTTGTGTTTTCATTACTTAGTTGTCTCTAGTTTAGAATTTGGAGTTTAAGACTTAATGCGACCAGTGTAGGGTAGTTTATTCGAATCATTCCGAACGATAAATTGTATAAAGACTTGATAAGAATTCTTCCTGCTATGTCTCGTTTTAGGATGCTTCCAGAACTATAAACCAAAAGTGATTTCAATTTCCTTGGTATAAATTTATAGCTCTGGGTGGGCCGAGGTCGTGAAACATTTAGTTCCGTGAGATCCTCGTAAAATATCGTGTAAATGTTGGAATCGGCGGGTTTTGTCGCGATAACGTTATTTACGTACGCAACCTTTCTACGACGTGTGAACTCTCGAAACCTCACCACGAATGATTAACTACTTCACGGGACGGGTTATTAGCGCTGCAAAGATGTACAGTGCTTAGTGATTGTCATGTCATCTACTCCGTCATGATTTTTTTTTATGTTTAAAGTAATTCCATGTTCATACCGATAGGGAACTATCGTAAAGTACTGGAATTAGGCAGTATTACATTCTGTTTAGTTTTGCAAACAGGATTTTCATTTTGTCATGAGTTTATTAAGAGCCCCTGTAAGTTGTCCATCGTCGAAAAGCTCTCGAGCATGATTGAACGCAGCGAGCGTGTACATAGGTTTGCAAGGTAATTTTCGAAATTTTATTACAAATTTGCAAAAAAAAATATATATATAACAATTGTTTTTGGGGGAGAACACCTCAAATTTTAATTTTTATAGGTTTTCTTGTTATTTTCATTAAATTGTTACGCGTAGACGACGATTTTGCGCACGACTCTTTTGCGTTTATTCAGCATCGAACACATTTTTTTTACAGTACTAATTAAATAAATTTCAAAACGATTTGTCATACACTTACTAATATACTATATGCCCCGTAGGTATGATTTTTCTGTGATTCATATTCGCTACCAGTTTGCTAAAAAAAACATTGAAATACTGATGTTTCGTGTTTAGCCAAAAACGTACGTTTGAATTTATTTTTTACTTATTTATATTATGCTATTTAAATGAAATTTCGTAGACTTACCAGGTAAGTAGGTGATGTATGGTTGTTTATGCATTAAAAAAATATCGAATGTCTTATTGGTTATTGAGAAATGTGAAGACAAAAAACACAATTTGTGACCTGACAAATTGTGTTTTTTGGTTTTCAGATCAGGAAATCAGAAGGGAGCCTTAATGACGCATTTGTATTAATTTAATAAGTCTAAAATACATTGAATATAGCAAATATAGCATGAGGTTTGAACAGTTGTTTATGAATGGTAGATTACTCTTATATGGCGTGCAGAACCCTCTTCGATTCGTTATTGAAGAGAGTTATTTAAGAGTAATTCATAGATTCTCGATCCGTGCCCTAAGTGTAGTTAGTAAGTCAGTTTAAGTCTTTCTATCGGAAAGCGAAGCTCCGTGCCTAGATAAATAGAACATGCCTCCCGAGTTTAAGCACCAGTTCCCGCTTTATAAAGCCGCTTCGAATTCACCCGACTGGCAAAATTTTCTAGAGGATAACGCGCCCTCATTTCGGTTTCTCGTTAAAGTGTACAGATAATTACCCTAGGGATTTCGGAACGCATCGTAAATCCCGCGACCATTAATCATAAGTTACCGACTGCTCCTAATCTCAGCGGATCTCGGGAGTAACCTCGACACTGAGGTGTTTTCAGCTGGATCTTTATAATTATCTATTCGGTATAAACTTTTATCGCCTAAAATAGACACAATCATATCAAATTGTCTTTTTAAGCTTACTGCAAAGTAATACGATATTTGCATTATAAACTACACATAGCAAATGTGTGTAAACGTTTTTTTTTGACGTAGAGTCTAATTTCATGTCATACCCTGTTATATAGTAGCGTGCACAAACTAAAATTCGACCGTAACGAACACGTGTTCCGCGAAATGCGTAATGCTCGGTAACTATTGTACCCTCGAACTTAACGCATGTTTCGATCGAAAGACTAAGGTTGCACAATTGTTATGACAAATCACTGGCGAATATCTCAAGTTGAGCTATTTTTAAGTAAAAATTTGTTACCTAATTTTATTAAAACGTGAATATCAGAAAAAAACTTGTGTGTCAGCTCCGACGTACGACTGGAGTTTATTCTCTCATAAAAGTTATTAATTTTCAGCATATTTAAATAATTTATATGTAAATATTATAATTTATTATATGTAAACATTTTTTAAGTAATTAAAAGTATATTAATATTTTTTTTAATTATTTTAATAATTAATATAATTAAAAATAAAATTTTTCTCATAAAAATTATTATTTTTCAGCATACGTAAATAACTCATATGAACTACTTATTACTGTATGTAAAAGATTCAATTAAGTATATAATTAATTTTCGTGTTTTGCCAAAACTTGAAAAAATAATTGATGATAAAATTTCTCGAACCTATCTACAACTAATTTTCTTTTTAATTTTTGGCAAAAAAAAAACAAGATAGTGGCATCTATATTCTTTTAATGGTTGATTCTGTGACTCATTTGTAATTAATTTCCTGAACAAGAGAAGAGTGACGCTTATTTGTATAAAAACCAGCGAGAAGTTGCGAAGGTCGAAAAACGTAACGAGGTCATCGATCACTAGGTTTCACGCTCCATATTTCACTCATACCGTGTCTCTATATGCAAATCGATTCTTAAGGAGGTAAACTCCAAAAATATATGTGCTACAGACACAAATTGGACATCATTGAATAGAGCAAAAAATATGTAAACTATCCACTGGTGCATTAATTGACAATGTAGGGTCGCAGGTTTTGTGTCAGCATTTGATTGAGTTATAAAATGTATACTGCAAAATGCAAAGGGCAATCTCGAAAACCGATCCACAACCGATAATAGTCGTCAACTAACGCAGAGAGTATCGAGGAAACAACAAAACATGGAAATCGAATGACTAAGAGGATGCCCAGGGGGTCAATAGAAGCGCGCACCATTTTGATTCCACGATCGTGGGTGTCACAAAAGGCGATCTACCAAAAGCAATTTTGTTTTACGTCAACATATTACTCCACAGTTCACGTGTAAACATATACAAGAAACGAATTATAAATATAATAACTTATACGTAAACTAATGCAAATAGTCTCCTGTATTGATAAAACATTACGTACCTACATCTATACTAATATTATAAAGCTGAAGAGTTTGTTTGTTTGTTTGTTTGTTTGTTTGAACGCGCAAATCTCAGGAACTACTGGTTCGAATTGAAAAATTATTTTTTGTTGGATAGTCCATTTATCGAGGAAGGCTATAGGCTATACTACATCACGCTACGACCAATAGGAGTGGAGCATCAATGAAAAATGTTGCAAAAACGGGAAAAATTATTCTTTTTGAGAGTTTCCGTCGCGCGCGCTGCGTAAACGGTTGATGTTAAGCAAAAATCATGTATTACGAAAGTGTACCCCTTTAAAAGTTCTAACCAAAAGTCCGCGACAGCATATGTGTATCTTTTAAGGTTAACTTACTATAACCTTTTTTATGACAGTCAAATTTGTTCAACATAATGTACTATTTGCGAAGATGTTTTTTAAACGTGATATTAATCCTTATCAAATTAAATACGTTAGTTGTCTTAAGCATTTCATGCATATTATAATTGCCTTTTACATCATACAATTTAAATTAATATCTTAACAGTATTTATTGAAATTTAAAAACTATAGCGGGAGAAAATAAATTCGCTGTCTGCCTCTGTTCGTTAACTTTTTACTTCCAAACCAATAGACTTTGATACGGTTTTTAGTAATATCTTATTTTCTTATTATCTTATAATCTATTATTCTATATAATAGAAATACTTATTATAAAGCTGAAGAGTTTGTTAGTTTGTTTGTTTATTTGTTTGATAGATAGATAGATTGATTGATTGATTGATTGACTGATTGATTGATTGATTGATTATTTGTTTGATTGATTGATTGATTATTTGTTTGATTGATTGATTGATTGTTTGTTTGTTTGTTGGTTGGTTAGTTGGTTGGTTGATTGGTTGGTTGGTTCGTTCGTTTGTTCGTTCGTTCGTTCGTTTGTTTGTTTAAACGCGCAAATCTCAGAAACTACTGTTTCAAATTGAAAAATTATTTTTGTGTTGGATAGTCCATTTATCGAGGAAGGCTATACTACATCACGCTACGATCAATAGGAGTAGAGCATCAATGAAAAATGTTGCAAAAACGGGAAAAATTATTCCTTTTGAGAGTTTCCGTCGCGCGCGCTGATTAATTTTATGATTGATTGATTAAATGATTGATTGATTGATTTATTGTTTGTTTGTTCGTTCGTTCGTTTGTTTGTTTGTTTGAATTTGTTAATCTCTGAAACTACCAGTCGGATTTGAAAAATTCTTTTTGCCGTTGATAGCCTGATTCTAGCGGAGAGTTATAGGCTATATACATGAAAACGAACTGTCTGTCTATTCGAGCAAATCGGCTTCGGCCAACACGGCTTAACCGATTTTGATGAAACTTTACACATATAACAGGATGTAATCTTTTGACTACACCCTTTCCATATGGGACATACAGAACTTTTTGTATGTCTGTCTGTACGTCCATATGTCTAAACCTATTTAAATGAAACATCAATGAATATGAAAAGAAGGTCGTTAAAACTAACAAATGTTGCTTTTTGTCCGTCTGTCTGTCTGTACGTGTATCTGTCTATTTGAGCTAATCTCCAAAACGGCTAAACAGGTTTTAAGGAAACTTTGCAGACGGGAAAGAAGGTTGTCAAGAGATTTGACATTAGCTACTTTTTGTCCGTCTGTTTGTCTGTACGTCTATTCAATTCAATTTTATCTATTCGAGCTAATTTCCAATACGGCTGAACAGATTTTAATGAAACTTTGCAGACGTGAAAGAAGGTTGTCCAGAGTGTCATGAGCTACTTTTTGTGTTTGTCTGTCTGTCTATCTGTCTGTCGTTTGTCCTCACTGATCTAGCAACGTACAGCCGAAAGTACTAAGTCTAGGAAGCTTAAATTTGGAACATAAGTTTATTTTATAACGTGAGCATTATAAAGTTAAGAATGGCTTTTTTAGAAATTTCAAACTTAAGGATGGGAATGGAGGGACTTAAATAATAACGTGTTTCAGGGTTTTTAGATTTTCACATTTTAAGAGTGGGAAACGGGAGATGAAAAATTGTATCGGTTTTTTAAAGGGTGGAAGGGGAATGAAGATTGAAAGTTTGCATGGGTGTGACCAAAATTGGTTCCAGCAAAAAGTACGTATAAACCATCTCGAACTTTAATAGTACCTATAACAGGAATTTGTAGTCTACGCAAGCTAAGCTGCGGGCGGTCGCTAGTTATAAAATAAAGTTCCTCGCCGCGTCTGTCTGTCTGAGCGCGATATACTTAAAACTACCAAACGGATTGGTTTATTATTGACACCAATGGACGGAGTGATTCAAGAGGAAGGTTTGTGTGTATAATTTATGTATTTTTTGTGGAAAGTAGTTGAAATATGATGATTATTGTAGAAGTCGGAAAAAAATCGCGCCCGCTGGAAGCTTTCATCGAAAACGCTGCCTAATCCTTTTGAGATATAACAAAATAATGTATTGTTTCTCTTTTATAAGACTAAAGAAAAGTCGGCGATGGTATATGTCTATCTTTTATGAATAGCTTACTATACCTATTTTTATGTTTAAATAAATTTTGTCATATAAAAAGCTATTTGAAAGCAATTCATACAGATACTTTATTAATCCTTATCAAGTAAATACATTATTTACCTTCAGCATTTCATGCACATTATGATTGCCCTTTACATTATACAATTTAAATTAATATCTTAGGAGCTATCGCAAAATATAAATATCGCGCGACCTGCCGGACGCCCTCCGCGCCGCGCGGGTGGCCGTACGGGACAACAAGACACTCGTGGTTAGGTTAGGTTATATGTATTTATTCTTTACTTTATCAAATATTTATTAGAACTGTAAATAAAATACTTTTAAAATACTCCAAGTAGGATGAGCTTACGTTACATTTAAATGTTATTAAATCCAGTCCACATGTTCGACGCAACAAGCTGATATGACACTACGATAGAAAAAAGCATTACGGCTTATAGGCTCTGCTACCCGTGCGAAGCCGGGACGGGTCGCTAGTATTGAAATATAACTGGAGATTGTCGACACAAGCTACGCGGCTACGCTTCTTCTGTTTTGGGCATGCCGTATAACACTGAGATTTCCGATTTTCCTGGAGCGAGTTTGAAGACGTGGAATGATTGTACATATTTTACGTTCATTTATTCTTATGGTGACAAAGTCATATGTGAACAATGAATGCCGTACGAGGAGCATGAAGTTGTTATAAAAGTAAGTATGTATTTGTTATTTGCATATATTTTAAAATTCGATAAGAGCACTTGAAAATATTATAAATTTTTAAACTTTTATATCGATCTAACAAAAATATAGACTACCTAATGTAAATTAACTAAGAAGCACTCTTCTGCGTTTACCGTCTAGCCACTCTTCTTCTTGTTAGCTGGTGTATCTTTGGCAGGTTTCAGTCCGGTTTCAGCTCGCGAATTCCCCGCGCACCAGCCTTCATCCCCAGCGAAATTGTTTTTGACCATTTCGATACTGTGAAGTGACATTTCTGGCTCTATTAAAACCAAACACTACCGTCAAACTTATTTACTCTAATATAATGATTACCAAAACGATTCTATCTAACAAAGATTCCTAAGTGATCTATTCTAATGTAGTACAGATAAAAGGTATTTATGGTTCTCGTGCTCTGATTGTTCTAGAATACAAAACATTATTTTGAAATATAGACATCGGAGTTCAATGCGAATCGTTGAATATCGTTGGTTATTTTATTTATGTGTCAAAAAATATGTCACGTAATATTATCAATAACGCGAATTGGGCATATGGAGATTGACGGCGACGAAGCGTTTTGTCAAAACTAAATGACAGCTATTTTTCATTCTCGCTTTGAAAATATTTCCCCTCGTAACGTTATATATAGAAAGTGCCTGTCAGTAAAAATTTTTCCGCAACGAGAAACGACAACGAGGGAGGCGCCTAGGCGGTAAGCATAACTCAATTCTTTTTTTTTTAACGATGCATTATTTTTTTGTGAGCAAAGTAAAGTTTGTTTTTCAGTTTTCTCGCAGATTCGCTTGTTTAGTTCGTAGTTAGTGTTGAGTAGAAACACAGTGACTACTTCAAAGTCGCTCGAGACTGATCGGTTTGATGTTCACTGAACCGCGATGCTCTTTTCCTACTACTACGCCCATAATCTCTTTCATAACACCCCTGCCGTAGTATATGTCGTCGAGGAGATAAGGTAATTAAAATGTGTTTTAGTTAATACTGTCCTCGATAGGAAAAAAAATACAAATCTAAACTTGTCAGTTTTTACCCTCCCAGGACAGGCGACGCCTAGTGTTAGGGTCAGTAATTTAAGTTTTTGTGTCAAATCATAATGGCAAATAAAAATATTTCATTTCATTTAGTATTTAATGTCAAACATTAGAACTTAATCTATATCTATATACTTATTTAATCTTATACTTTTTTTAACTTTTTTTTAATATGTAAAGCTGAAGAGTTTTGTTTGTTTGAACACGCTAATCTCTAGAACTACCAATCGGATTTGAAAAAAATATCTTTGTATTTGATAGCTCGATTCTCGAGGAAGGTTATAGGCTATATATATAAAATCGTAGTGTTTGTCTGTCTGTTTCAGCTAGTCTCCAAAACCGCTGGACCGGTTTTAATAAAACTTTGTTTACGTAAAAATTATGTTGTCAGAAGTGACACAGGCATACTAAATACAGGTTTACTGAAAAGATAGTGGTCAGCGGCCTTTGTGGCAAAAGAACTTTTCTCGTCGTTTTGTTTGTTAAAGTGTCCGCTAAACATTGTTATGTTTGATGTTGTTACACATGTTATGATAAATTGAATTTTTGGTCTCACCAATTGATAAAATATTTATGAGAAGGTATTGTGGCGTAGAAAATGTCATGTCACCATAGCAATCGATATGCGGCACCAATGAAAGTGAAATACCAAGTATCCAATCAAGTTGTATTGGGTTGGAGATAGTCTTTTCATATTTTGTCCACAAATTCAAGGCGTTTTTTTTTTCCATAGTTCATTTACATTCAATTGAAATATATCTGCATATGCCATTTTCTAGATAGTGAGATGATCACGTTGCTATAGAAATTTTGGGGCTCGTGGATAAAAATACTCAAGTAGTCGTATTTTTTGCACATGCGACAAAATGTGACAGTTTTCTCTCAGTGTTAATCTTACACTACCTAAAAAATTCTGAAGATACGGAAACAAGTAAAATTCTGAAGGTGAGAGCTATATGGTGGATAATTAAAACTTCCCAGCCAAACTCTCCATTTTTCTTTAAGGGCTAAAGAGGTTTGTGGTCTTCCGTTATGTTGAGGGTGTAGCCCTTTCTATTGATCGATCCCAGCAGTTTTTTCTATATTGAATGCTTGAGTTTTATCTGTTGTTAGCAGTGAACGTCCGAATCTGTGGTTGTGCCGGGCGGTAAAAGCTTATAAGGAACTCACTTCCAATCCCACCATACACTCAAAATTACTATTACGCGTTAATCCGTGTTTTTTCACAGTCTGTAGAGCATACTTTTATCATGATGTTTTGCGTACGTTATTATCGTAAGTTATCCACTTCTCATCACCAGTGATAAATGTATTGAAAAATGTTGCGCTTTCATTATAATTTTGTGGGATGGTTAGATTTTTTTTTTTGTGGTCAATGCTCAGTTTTTCAGCAATATTCTAACTACTAAGATGCCGATCTTACTCTACCTTTTTTTATAAATGACATCAACTTTATCCGTAAAAAGACGACTAGAGCAAACTGCAATTTTAACATTAAAATTGAACTGAAACGCTGAAACCCATTTTGTGCTACTCTTACTAATACTGCATTAGATCCATGAACGTCACAATTTTTTTTCGTGCCTTGTGTGACATATTTTTTCCATTTTCGTAATAAAATTTCAAAATATATCGATTTCTCTTTTTGATTTACTCATTTTCTTGGATTGAAAAACAGTTGAATAATGGCGGTAAACAGTTTTTTATTTGTTATTTTTTTTCAATTGTCATTTTTGTAATAGCTTTATTACAAACAGTCATGGACAAATATTATTACAGCCAGTTACAAACCTAAAGAGATTAGATTATAACTTCACACTGAAGAGGCCTCAATTAGGCCACTGATTTATTTCCATCAAACTATACAAGTATATACAATCATAAACGAAGTAAATAGTATTTTATTACGAGTGAACTCTGTAACAGTAACTAAACGCGCCATGGTTTGTTTCCAAAGGGGAAGCGACAAACAATTTTTTTTCCCTATCCTTCACGTAGTATATCATTTGAGCCCGTCCAAGAAATACTTTAAAAAAAAAACATATTTTGGCGAAGGAAAGCAATAACTAGTACCTCTTTTTTTTAATTTCGTTGTCTCAAGGCGATAAATTTGGAACGAAGAGAATAGTTTCGGGAAATACAATTGCTGCGAGCTTAAGTAAACAAAATAAAGTGGTAGCGTGGTATTCTCGCTGATTGGAAAAAGTGTAAGAAAAAAATATCGCGTTTCAAAAAAAGGTCAAGGAAGGAATCGACGCGGAGTGAGGTAGTCGGTTTTCGGGGATAGTTTAGTTAGGAGCTGTCAGTGGATTAGTAATTCGAGATTGTCGATGAGAGTATTAGAATGACGCGCGAATGACATATTCGGGTTTAGATACCGAGACTCGAGTTGTGTAAAACTTTAGTACTGTCCGTTATAAAAGTGAAATTTGCAGTCGAGGAGTCAGACAGGAAGTAAGAGGGTCAGCCGTATTGCTGACTGAGTCGGTGTTATCCAGATTGCTGAAAGCTAAGTTAAAACCTTCTTTTGCGTCGGAAACTGGAAATTTTTTAAATTGGAGCTTGTGACAAGTACACCTCTGTTTATTAATTCAATACAAATTACATTGATGTTAAAACATTTAACATACATAGAAAGGTGTTACTGATTTGTTGTAGAATTAATTATTATCTAATCTCGCCTTATTAGGACGCGATTATTCAATTTGCTTTTGCTACAGGCCATTAATGATTACGTCACGGTTGACGTAATTGTGATTACCATAATTCATATCACATTTTTATACCTAACGAATATATATATATATATACTTATTTGTAAACACACTCACAAAACAGTTCAGGTACGGTTGAGGACATCTCATATGCTTACTGTGAGAACAGGTGTGTTATATCGGAGATGTAAGTTATGTTGATAATCTTCCATAGTGATAACTAGCGAAGGTAATCTGGACAGATGCGCTTACATTCTAGGGGCAACCTCAGAGTTTAATTATACAAAGGGAGCTCTTGACCCATTCTTAAATTGAACAATACGCCACTCTGTACGTTAGCAAGACAAAAAAGGGGTTTGTTTACGTTTTTTTCGCACACGAAGGGTTCCGTACCACCATACATTATAAAATTACGAGCGCAACGTTAATCGAACATAACCATTAATCGTTATTATTATGTCATTTAAGAATTATTGTATATATATATTTCATTTTTATTTCGTTAGTTATTTAGAGGCGTTCGATTCTCTCCGGCTAATCCTAAAAGTAATAACATGAGTGCTAAAGACAATTTTTATTACTTATTTTATTACAGTGAACCTTCGACTTTTAGTATCGATTGTGAAGAAAATGTTTTTTTAAGTTATTTTTTACAATGACATCACAAAAATGAAAATGCATCTAGTTTTCGCTTATTGGCTAAACGTTATCTGTCATTTTCTATGGAATTTTTACAAAATTTTTAGTTATAACAGTACATTTTGTAAGTTAATCTATTACTCGTTAAATAATACAGTCTAGTCACCTGTGATAGTTTTCCTTTTAACTACGTTATATATACTCCTGTCATAAATTTTTTCCACATATCCAAAAACAACGGTTTAGCTGGTAGAGGGGGGGGGGGGTTAGAGGCACTTGACTTAACAAAAATTAGGACTTTAGGAGTGCATATCTCAACAACTATTTATTTATTTATTTATTTATGTAAAGGAAAACAACAGCTTTAACAACTAAATATAAATCTAAGTCAGGAAAATATACAGCCAATAATTGTTTTCACAGATAAAACTACATAACATAATCAAGTAAGTATAACAAAGAACAAGAAATATAAATTAAATAAACTAGGAAATACACAAGACATATACATAACTTAATACAGAAAATATTTCAGTCTGTTTTTCATTCATTACATACATTGTGTGAACCCTCCAGTACTGGTTATTAAAATCACTACACAGATACACTCCCCCTAGTCGATGAAGAAAACCACCCTTTTAACAGTCTCTTAAAAGATGCTTTTGTGGGACCAAATATATCAATGTCGGGTAAAAAATTATTATAAAAAGTGACGATACGTATAATAGGGAAATTTTGACCGTGTCGCGTATTTGCAAAAGGAACATGAAATAAATGCGAGTGTCGAGTCCGACGCCGCGGCACACTAAATGCCAGCGCACCCACCAGCTCAGGGCATTCCATGCGTCCATTACACAAATCATATAAATACAACATGTCCATAAAGCGATGTCTCTGACATATAGTGGGCAGACCAAAGTGTTGACATGCTTGCTCGTAATCGCCGAATTGCCTCCTGGCACGAAAGCAAAGATGCTTGACGAAAATACTCTGTATTCTTTCCAGCTTTTCTTTGTGTATAATATAGTAAGGCGACCAGATACAACAAGCATACTCTAAAATACTTCTTACATAAGCATAATATAATATCTTTACACAGTTTAAATCTGTAAAAGGCTCAGCTACACGAAGAATAAATCCCAGACTTTTGTAAGCTTTCGAAGCCACAGCATCAATATGATCAATCATAGTCAGCTTAGAATCAAGCATTACACCCAGATCCCGAATAACACTTTGCTTTGGAATTTTTTTTCCACTCAAGCTATAATCATACACAATAGGGTTTCGAGAACGCGTGAAAGTAATTTGTATACATTTTTGCACATTTACAGATATACGATTGCAAATATAATAATTAGACAGACGATCAAGGTCATGCTGCAGTTTATTGCAGTCTTCAATAGATTTAATACAAAAATATATCTTTTTATCATCAGCATACATTAAGTGTTTGCTATTATGGAAACATTGATAAATATCATAAAGGTATGCGATATAAAATAAAGGTCCCAGATGTGAACCCTGCGGAACTCCAGAAGGGATGTCCACAAAATCCGACCTGTAACCCCCTAAGAAAACCGCCTGTCTTCTGTTAGATACATATGATGTGACCCATCGAAATAAATCACCACAAATACCCAAAAACTTAAGTTTCGATAACAAGATGGTATGATCAACACGATCGAAAGCCTTTTCAAAATCGGTGTAAACCACATCAACCTGTAAACGTTTATCCAAAGATTTGTACAAAAAATCAACAAATATATTCAAATTTGTCGTGGTGGATCGGCCCTTAAGAAAGCCATGTTGTGAGTCACTCACAGAGCCTGCAATAATAGGATATAGTAATAAATATTTTTCTCAAACACCTTACTGATGACATTTAATTTTGAGATAGGCCTATAATTTTCAATTTTTGACTTGGGACCTTTTTTATGTACTGGGACAATCAATGCCTCCTTCCATTTACTAGGAAATACACCAGAGCTGACCGATAAATTGAACAACAAACAAAGAGGTTCAGCAAGGCTGGCAGCACAACTTTTAAAAAAAATAGGCGGAATACCATCACTTCCACAGCCTTTGGTATCATCTAATAATTGTAGTTTTCTGAGAACCGCGCTCTCATCAAAAGTAACAGAATGCACATTAAAAGAGCGACCACTCTGAGACTGACACGGTTGGTGTACAAAGACATTAGAATCGGGCATAATAAAATTATTTTTGAAAAAAGTGTTAAAACCGTTGCATATTGATTGACCATCTGAAAAATCGCGCTCACCGAGACTTAATGTATGAGGGTAGCCAGAAACGCCTCTTTTGGATTTAATATAGTCCCGTATCTGTTTAGGATTGCGCTTCAAATTCTCAGATATAGACTGCAAGTAACTTTCAAAACATTGTCTTTGAACAGTTTTTTGTCGCTTTCGAAGTATACTAAATTCATTGTAATCAAGTTTATTTTTAAATTTTTTCCATCGGGTATGGGCCCTGGCTTTCTCTTTTATAATTTTTACCAAGGAACTACTATACCAAGAAGGAAAATATTTTTTATTAATTTTAACTTGTGGAATATATTTATTTCTAAGTTCATAGACTATATCATAAAATTTGTTCACAGCGACATCTACTGGATCGCCATCACGTATAATATTATTCCAGTTAACGGAGGATAGTTCTCGGTTAATGGAATCATAGTCTCCTTTGCGAAATTTAAAAGTATTAGCGCTTATATCGACTTTAAGTGGTTTTATCAAAATATCACCCACATCGAACTCGAGAGAAGGATGATGAGGATCCTCGGATACTAAATTGTTATCACTTTTATTTAATTCAATGGGGAAATTACTCTAAAAAGTATTCTAAAAATAAACACAAAGGGCTCTTCCTTCTTCTTAATTATGGCGTTTACTGCTTTTATATCAATTACCTCAGTGTGGAGTTATCAATTTTATTACTTTGTAACAAACATATAGCTCCTCTTCCGTAGATCTGTAAAGAAAAATAATAATGAACTAGTATATTTTTATAAATATATAATCGGTGGTGTAATTGTTTTAAAATAAAGTAAAAGTCGAATAGAAAAATAGTATACTTACGATTTCCGAATTGGGAGTGTAATTCCTTCCACCACTATTTAGTCTTATTAATGTTTTATGGTGTATTACACAACATTTAAATATTATGAATGTCTTTTTATCATTTAGATTTATTTTCATTGTTCATTGTATAGTCAATTTCACTTAATTTCACAATGACATAAAACAATTGAATATCAATAATTTTTTTTTTTTTTTTTTAAATATGTTTAGGGCCTGGATTGAAGTCCTTTTAGCCGCTATTTCGTTTTTGTTCGAATGTTTAGTCAATCCTTGTTCCTATTATATGTTTTCAAGTCCAACAGTCGTTATTAAATATTCATAGAGAGGCGGGAATAACTTTGTATTCGATAAGATGTCCGTGATTTCGGTAGGCATATTTTCACAAATTTTTTCCAATTGTGTTACCAGTGTTAAGCGTTGTGTTTCAAATATTGGACATTCTTGTATTGTATGCTTAATATCCGCTGCAGGGCTCTGACAATGATCACATTTATCATTTGTCTTAATTTTCAACCTGTGCAAATGAGATGGGCTTTTGAAATGGCCAAAACGCAATCTATTCATAGTGGTTATATATTTTCTTGGTACATATTTTAATTTATGGTACCATGGCTTTGGATTTATGTGATTTTGTATTTTAGCGTACCATTTTCCAGTTTTTAGAATGCTATTATTCCAATATTCTTTCCAAAAGTTTAGCGTTTTTTCTTTAACTGCTGCATGATAGTCTTGGAACGGAACGTCAAATTCAATAGGCTGTTCATTGACCCCATGACAAGCAGCAAAATCAGCTGTTTCATTTCCAGGTATATTTTGATGGGATGGAACCCATACAAAGTGGATTTCTTTAGTAAGTCTTATGGTGTATAATAATTCTTTTATCTTAGTTATTAAGTAGTTTACTTTATAATTTAAATTATTATTTTTTAAACATAATAATACACTTAGACTGTCAGTAATTATTACAAATTTATTTTGATGATTCTCACACAAGTCTCTAATATATTCTATAGCTTTATAAATAGCAAGTGCCTCAGCTGTATAAATAGAACAGTAATTACTTAGTTTATAACTAAAAGAAACTTTTACTTGTTCATCAAAAAAGGCTGATCTAACAACCGATTGTGTTTTACTTCCATCTGTATAAATTCTATAAAAACCATGTTTTTTACTTATCACTCTCAAAAAGTCATATTTATTTTCTATTTTGTGAACAGTAATATTAATATTTAAAAATAAACTATAATAAAAATTATTGTAACAGGGCCATAACCGATTTTTATAAATAGTATTTAGACTATTATTTAAAGGATATTTAAATTTTTGGACTTGGGCAGGTATACTATCTTCTAATGCTAGATTTTTTAATTTAAATCTTTCTATAAAAGCGAGACGTCTTATATGTAGGGGCATTATACAACTTTCTACTTCCATTGCATTGATAGGTGTGGAACACATGGCTCCAGTAATTATTCTTAACGCTTTGTTCTGCATAACATCTAGTTTTTTTAATAATACAGTACTAGCATTCATGTAAGCGAGACAACTGTAGTCAAGGTGACTACGCACTATGCTTTTATATAAATTTGCCAATATAACAGGATCTGCACCCCAATATGTTCCAGCTATACATCTTAAAATATTTAGTCCTTTAGTTGCATTAGAAATAATATAATTAATATGTGAATTAAAATTCAGTTTGTAATGTAGAATTACACCTAAAAACTTCTTTTCTGTAACTAAATTCAATTTTTCACCATTACACATTATGTTGGGTAATGTATTGTACATTCTTTTGTTGAAGATCATTGCTGAACTTTTTTCTACACTTATTTTCAATTTTAGTTCATTGTGTAAATAGTTATGAAAAGAACTCAGATTTGTATTTAAATTATTTATAGCTAGATTTATATTATAGTCAGAAGCATATAGAACAATGTCATCAGCAAACTGTAGGATATTTACTGGACTATTTACATATTTACATATTTGTGATACATAAAGATTGTACAATAATGGGGATAATACTGCTCCTTGCATAGTGCCTTTATATACATGTTTTGGTCCATGTACAATACCATTGAATTTCACATACATAGTCCTATCAAACAAGGGATTAAAGATACATTTAATTAATTTACCTGGAAGGCCTATTTCAAACAAGATTTTAGCCAAAACTTCCATATTCACATTGTCAAAAGCACCCCTTATGTCCAAAAATGCACAAACGGTAGCTTTGTTACTATTTAAAGAATCCTTTATATCAGACACTAGTGATGAAAAATTATCAGCGGAACTTCTCCCTTTTCAAAATCCAAATTGACTTGCAGGCAATAAATTATTACGTTCAGCATACCAGTCAAGTCTTACTTTAATTATGGATTCAAATAACTTCCCAAGACAAGATGATAGTGATATAGGGCGATATGATTCAGGATCATTTTTTGGTGAATATCAATAAATAAAGATATGTCACAGAACGAAAGGCGTGTATATAAATTGTCACAGAATAGAAAGCGTAGTACATAAATTGATGCGTTCCGTTTGGTGTAAAATATGAAACAAACATACAATATACGAATAACCCAAGTAATAAGCTTTCTTTTGATATATGAGTTTTTCTCATTTTTAAATAAAATAAAATATCAAGAAGTGAAAATGGTATTCAAATTTATTTAATGATGCATTTTAATAGATTTGGTCTTGGTCATCATGAGAAAAATACTCGCCGAGCTCGCAGTCTTTTAAATACTAAATTACAAGGGTTGAAAATAAATTGCCCGCCATGGAAGTGACTGCGGATCTAGGGAAGTGACTTTCCGTATATAAATATTGTTTATGGCGAAATTAAATAAGTTATGTTTTGAAAATAAAAGATCCTACTATTTTATCATTTTAAAATTTTTATTGGTCTTAAAGAATATGTTAACACAAGAACGTTCTTATAAACTTTGTTTTCTATTTAAAAACAAAAAAACTAATAAAACAGCCAGTAATTAGTAATAAGTCTCACATTTTAAATCAACTCTTATGTAATTAGGAAATACTGACTAGTATTATACCTAGTTTGTTTGTGGCAGTTTAGTCAATATTTCTGTAATATTTAAGTTCGTTATTGTTAAACAATAGTTCTCCCCGTCGACCGGGTGTAGGCTCTTTTAAAACACACATCACATCATCACGAAGAACAGGGAATACGTCGTCAGGGTCTATCCAAACGAAAATTGCATGTTCCTTAGTGATTTGTTTCTTTTTTCGTAAATTTTATCTTGGGCTCTTCGTTATCAAATCCCTTGACCGATGAAATGCTTTTCGTTTTTTTTGAAGAAAAATTTGGCAACAACCCACATCCCATCTTTTAGTTCTATATACTTTGAATTGGGTGGCACGTTTTCACCTGCTTCAATCACTGGCACATTCTCTTCACTTATTTTCGGACAGGTATGATAATTTTCATTTATTTCAGGCCGCGAAACCACATTCTCATCTTTGGAACTCCATACCTCTTGCGAATGCGTAGTATCGGTTACAGTTGGGATGCTGATGAAATCAGTAAAACCTTTTGACAATGAATAGTGAGAGCAAACACTACCAGGTTCACAAGAAATACATGTCAGTTTCCTCAAATATATTCTTATCGGATTGGTAACAACCCAAGTGATTTGATGAATTTTTAAGGTTCCACTTATGCTTTTTCCTTGATAGGTCAAAATTCTATCTATGGCTTCCATGTTCGCTTCAGTTGCAATGGATATCGTGACGTTAGTTATGTTTGTCTCGACGGATTTCATGAAGGCGATAAAATCAGGGATATCTTCACCTTGCGCTTCTAACCGATCAGCTGTCCTTTTTACAACGGCTCCGACTCCGTCCATCGAACCCTTTCCATGACCAGCTTCGCTGAAGTTCCATGAAGCAATTTTAATCCTATAGCGCTGGGTTATGTATTGGGAAAACAGAAAAAACGCCTTTTTATTTCTATATTGAGCTGTTGGCCCATCGCTTAAGACGTGCACAGTTTTGATAGGATGTGACAAATTTATGATATCAAGATTTTTTTTGCATGTGAGCGAAAACCGCACCGGCGTCATGCTGTAAGCATTCTGAAATCGTGCAAAAAGATTTACTCTTCAACTCTGTAGTCTCAGGGCATCTGTAATAATACACGCCGGTATGTAAACTTATTTGCAGCCTCGAAGCACCAAAGTGTACTGCTTGAATTTCGTTGGAATACTTGCAGCAGTAATTTTCTGCGAAATCTACCTGCATGAAAATTTCTCCCACAGAAAGGTTAGTCTTTAGTTGGGTAGTTGCTAAGTACTGATGCGTTATAGTGTACTGGTATTGCAAAAATGTGTCCAAAGCTTCAATAAATTTCATCTATACTTTATTTCATCCAGACTTTAATGTCACAAAACATGACTGTACCATTTAGTTACTACCAGTTAGAAAAATTATGATCAGTTTTTTTTTGGAAAATGAGAAATACCCATATATACTGTACTTGTCGGAGATCAAAGGCCACTTCTGACCGTCTCCTTTATATTTAGTGACTCTTTTTGAGCGATTTGAAACAAATTCCTTTTTATTAAAGGGACGCTGTCGGTAAGACCTGTAATGTTGTTAGGATAGATGATGGTAAAATAATTACTAATTAATATATAGTAAATATATAAAAATTGCAGGTGTAGATAATAAATTTTCAATTATATTTACCAAATGATATCCTAAAGGATTTTAGTAAGGGAGAAAATTTCCGGAAATATAGTCATGAATCGCTAATGAAGATAATATCCTGAGTCGGGCACATGTAGTGTGGGCCCACTTATCGATTACAGTTACCCAAGAATCAGTAGAATTTTGTAGCCATAAGAGATTTTCCTCAGCTTCTTCTTCGTCATCTTTAATTTCAACTTCAAATAGCAAGCGACGTATTTCATGAGAATTTTCAGAAGAGTCGCTATCCGATATAGAAGACATAAACAAACGTGACATTTTCTTTATTTCACTTTCTCTTTATTTTCGCTGTAAGTTGTGTATTTGGTCAGGTAACTTCCCCTGAGCCTGTTAGTTACGCCTGTTTTAGTTTCACTGTATTTTTTATGAAAATATACAGTATGTTTTTCTTTTGGGAACAGGTGTGAAATTTTATTAGCCCACTTTCCATAAATTTTAGCTATAATACGTTTTGTAGGTCTACTACGCAGGATGTGTGTTGCATTATGCAAACTAAGCGTAAGCTTGATGCGTTGTTTAAGGGTCCCCCTTTGTTATAAGATAACGACCCCCTCTTTTCAAGGGTTTCTTGTAAAAGTTGTTGAAGATCCTGCAACATGTAAAATTATTGATCAATACTTTTAAATAACTTTGTATACTAAAGATATTGTACATGTATAAAAATTTACATCTAATTGTTCGGAGCTGCTCGCGCTCTTAGAAGATACAGTTTTCGATTCTATTTGAATATTTCGTGCAAGCGACGTATTTAATGAGAATTTTTAGAAGAGTTGCTGTCCGATGTAGAAGACATAAACGTGACATTTTCTTTATTTCTCTATATTTTCGCTGTAAGTTTTGTATTTGGTCAGGTAACTTCATCTGAGCCTGTTAGTTACGCCTGTTTTAGTTTCACTGTATTTATTATGAAAATATACAGTATGTTTTTCTTTTGGGAACAGGTGTGAAATTTTATTAGCCCACTTTCCATAAATTTTAGCTATAATACGTTTTGTAGGTCTACTACGCAGGATGTGTGTTGCAATTATGCAAACTAAGCGTAAGCTTGATGCGTTGTTTAAGGGTCCCCCTTTGTTATAAGATAACGACCCCCTCTTTTCAAGGGTTTCTTGTAAAAGTTGTTGAAGATCCTGCAACATGTAAAATTATTGATCAATACTTTTAAATAACTTTGTATACTAAAGATATTGTACATGTATAAAAATTTACATCTAATTGTTCGGAGCTGCTCGCGCTCTTAGAAGATACAGTTTTCGATTCTATTTGAATATTTCGTGCAAGCGACGTATTTAATGAGAATTTTTAGAAGAGTTGCTGTCCGATGTAGAAGACATAAACGTGACATTTTCTTTATTTCTCTATATTTTCGCTGTAAGTTTTGTATTTGGTCAGGTAACTTCATCTGAGCCTGTTAGTTACGCCTGTTTTAGTTTCACTGTATTTATTATGAAAATATACAGTATGTTTTTCTTTTGGGAACAGGTGTGAAATTTTATTAGCCCACTTTCCATAAATTTTAGCTATAATACGTTTTGTAGGTCTACTACGCAGGATGTGTGTTGCAATTATGCAAACTAAGCGTAAGCTTGATGCGTTGTTTAAGGGTCCCCCTTTGTTATAAGATAACGACCCCCTCTTTTCAAGGGTTTCTTGTAAAAGTTGTTGAAGATCCTGCAACATGTAAAATTATTGATCAATACTTTTAAATAACTTTGTATACTAAAGATATTGTACATGTATAAAAATTTACATCTAATTGTTCGGAGCTGCTCGCGCTCTTAGAAGATACAGTTTTCGATTCTATTTGAATATTTCGTGCAAGCGACGTATTTAATGAGAATTTTTAGAAGAGTTGCTGTCCGATGTAGAAGACATAAACGTGACATTTTCTTTATTTCTCTATATTTTCGCTGTAAGTTTTGTATTTGGTCAGGTAACTTCATCTGAGCCTGTTAGTTACGCCTGTTTTAGTTTCACTGTATTTATTATGAAAATATACAGTATGTTTTTCTTTTGGGAACAGGTGTGAAATTTTATTAGCCCACTTTCCATAAATTTTAGCTATAATACGTTTTGTAGGTCTACTACGCAGGATGTGTGTTGCAATTATGCAAACTAAGCGTAAGCTTGATGCGTTGTTTAAGGGTCCCCCTTTGTTATAAGATAACGACCCCCTCTTTTCAAGGGTTTCTTGTAAAAGTTGTTGAAGATCCTGCAACATGTAAAATTATTGATCAATACTTTTAAATAACTTTGTATACTAAAGATATTGTACATGTATAAAAATTTACATCTAATTGTTCGGAGCTGCTCGCGCTCTTAGAAGATACAGTTTTCGATTCTATTTGAATATTTCGTGCAAGCGACGTATTTAATGAGAATTTTTAGAAGAGTTGCTGTCCGATGTAGAAGACATAAACGTGACATTTTCTTTATTTCTCTATATTTTCGCTGTAAGTTTTGTATTTGGTCAGGTAACTTCATCTGAGCCTGTTAGTTACGCCTGTTTTAGTTTCACTGTATTTATTATGAAAATATACAGTATGTTTTTCTTTCGGGAACAGGTGTGCAATTTTATTAGCCCGCTTTCCATAAATTTTAGCTGTAATACTTTTTGTAGGACTACTACGCAGGATGTGTGTCACAATTATGCAAACTAAGCGTAAGCTTCATGCGTGGTTTAAGGATCCCCCTTTGTTATGAGATAACACAACATTTTTATATGAGAGTTCTGCAACATGTAAAAGAATAATTTACTACTTTTTAATAACTTAGTTTATAACCTATATTTTTAATGGCACGTGTTTCAATTTAAAGCAAATTATAGTCACGTAATAATAACATGGGCCAATTCCATATAGCGCAATGGGCATTGTCATTCTATATCCCATGGAAACCTTTAACCGGGATAAAAAGTTGCCTATGTTACTCTTTCGTCCGTTTAACTAATTCTGTGTATAAAATCACGTTATTTCATAAGTACGAAAAAAAAGATCCTACACATAAAGAAACTAAACATTTTCGCATTTACATCATTATAATTAACCATTATATTCGTACCGTTTCGCATTATAAATAAGTAAAGATTACGACAATACAAACTTCAGACATCTCTCGTATTCGCCTATAAGTTTTGGTAAAAGACCAAAACTAACATTGATTGCATAATATTTAGGGCCAATATTGATCGGTAAATCTTAGGATTTAGGAGTAAATATTGACATTTACCGGTTTCGGGGTTTTCACCAGGGTATTTACAATAAAATATATGTATATATACCGACGATGGTCTGTAGGTACTAAAGCGACTAAAGTACCAACCTATATTATTTGTAAAGTTTTGGTGTGTTAATAAAGAACAAAATAAATAAAACTGTAACAGAATCATTGATGTTCATAGAGTTACCGGAAACCACATATAGACCAGTTGATGTTTTGAAATCAAAGTGCAAGCACGCTTGTAGCGTTGTATTCCGATCCGCCATAAAGTTTGAAGCGAGCTGTACTCTACCTAGCTCGTTTAAGATGCCGAGTTTTAGTCCGAGTTTCAGTGTATGAGATCCCCGCGCACCGGTTTTCAACCCCACGAAATTGCGTAATGTCACTTCGATATTCGACACTGTCTCTATTGAAACCAAACGATGCTGTCAAACAATGATAATGACGTACCTACCGTTTGCCTAAACACCGAACCTGGCATTTCGCTCCTTTTTCCAATCATTTCAAAGATAAGACGTTTCATCCTGATTTTTATGCTATCCAAGAACAGAATAACCCTAGCAAATTGAAGAGACTTTGTTTAGAATAGCTAACTGAATCCATTTCACCTATTTTAATATGTGTAAAATTTTTGATGCTTTTTTTAAGGTATTGTCACCCAAAGTAGTACAATTAAAAATACAGTGCATTCGTGTTTCAGTCGACTAGAAGCTGGAATTTTACAATCTACGAAATCACTGAGACTGATTTTATCAAAAGTTTCATTTTGATCCATATACAAATTGATTATTTTGTCGGGGTATATGAGCTTGCTAGTTAATTATGTCACACATGGTTATATATTATTTCTTATTAAGTTCAGAAAACACATTTCCGATTCTAGAAACGTGTAGTACACGCTTCGGCCATGTACGATTGTGGGCGTATACTCGTGTGGTCGCTGCGGTTCGCAAGGGCGGGCTACAAGTATGTTACCTACCAAGTGATGGGACGTGATGTGTATTGTCGATTAACTCGAGTGGACGAGAAAACTCTCGCCTGATAAGATTATCAGAAAAGCGAATCAGTGAATCAGGGAGACCATGTTAAAACTGAATTATAGTAAATGATACCTTTTATTTTCCTTAGGCGCATGTAAATGCATATGTGTTAGTAAATCACTTGGGCCAGTTTTCTTTGGTACTTCTACTAAGTGTTACAGTTTCTAGTAGTATTTTTGTGTGCGAAATTGGATCTCGTTTTTATTTTTTGGTTTCACTAAAATTTCTTGTTTTGTGTACCTGTTTAGTACACGAGCTTCATAGTAGTTTTAACATTGGAAATGTTTATCAGATCGTTTTTGTGTGGGAGTGTAATTCGGCTATATTTCCAAAATTTATGATATGGTAGACGAAAAACAATGGTGTCAAAAGTTGCAGGGGCTTGTGGGGCATCGTATGAAACCAAATTTTCTAAAATTGATCCATAACTTTTAAAAAAAATAATAATAAAATTGTTTGACAAAAATGTGTTTTGAAGTTTTTATTTTTTGTTTCATTTTCAATGTTGTCCGATAGTTCCGAAAAGCGCAAAATCTGTAGATTTTTTTATAAACCTGCATTATTTGTTCACCGCGATTAGTAATTTAGTCTTGAATTATAAAATAGTAATATACCATATCAGACCATTATGCCCCAGTGCAGGGGCTTAGGCCTTCCCTCGGGATGAGGGTGCTTGGATCTTAAACTATTACGCTGCTCCAGTGCGGGTTGATGAATTATAGCTACTGTCATCTGATGATGGCAAACGGAACCGACGGCTTAACTATCACTTTAACTATAAAGTATATATAAAGTATATATTAACTTTACAGTTATATATATTAAGTATTTAAGTATAACTATAAAGTGATAGTTATATACTTAAGTCAGAAAAACTCATTGGTACATGCCCTGAGATTCGAATCACGACCTTCTAAACAAGAACTAGGTAGGTACTCGTAATTAGTGAAGGATTTCATGTTCAATGCAAGAATACAAAACAGATCGCACATCGCGTATTGTTAGTACCTACTTGGGAATGTACAATCTGAAAATGTATTTAGCAAGTTTTGATATTAAAAATTATCTGAAGTACAATTACGGACAAATGACGTATGAATCTATTGTCCGCACATGCTCTCATATCGCTTATAGTATTGCAATATCAAAGTTACGTCACGTTCGGGCCGTTCGAAACGTAAATTGCGTTGGGCGCTCCGTAACTAGGTCCGCCGCGAATTTGTCGCCTCCACGAACCCGACCCTACTGTTTCGTTTTATCACTGACGCCTTAGGCTCGGGTCTGCGCGGGTGACAAACATTTACATTGTAACGTGTTGGTTGAAACCAATATCAATTATGATAATGTCTGAAAGAGACACTGTTGCTAGTGCTCGATTATGAACTTTGTTCAAAGACTAACGCTTGTTTCATTTTGCTCCAGAAAAACATTAACTTCATTATTAAAGAACATAATAATTAGTCCTATTGGGATTATGATTTATAAATAGACCAGTGCAAGTTCGCCTCGCGCCTCGGGGTTTTCGTACAAACACAGAATGGGTATATTTGTGTGTCATTACCGAAAAAAAATTGTTTAATCTTTAATTCAATTCGGGGTTTTCACACTTACTCGGTTTTTATTATTTGTTGTGTTACTTTAGAATTTGAACTATAATAGCACCAAGTTTGACGCTAGTATGTGTTACCGTTATTCTGATAGAGCAAAAAGAAAGAGTATAAAGTAAACGTAAATTTACTTGGGGACCCCCATAATTTTTGCTTTGTGTAGTTTATTATTTCTTAGGGTAGATGCCATAATCAAACATATTGTATGAAAATTCAAACTGTTACCTATTACGTTTCGAAAGATATAGCCCTTAAATTCAGGGACAGACGGACGGACGTAAAGCCAGGTGGCGGCGTAGGCTTAGTAATATGTTTCATTTGGCACCCTTGGGGACCGATTCCTAAAAGGCATCTCTTTATTATGACGACCGCTTAGCCTAGTGGGTAGCGATCCTGCCTACGAAGCTAGAGGTCCCGGGTTCGAATCCCAGGTCGGGTCAGTATTAATATGATGAATATTGATACTGGTACCGGGTCTTGGTTGTTATATATATAAAAAAAAATATATATTTATGTATGTATATATTATAAAGAATATTTAAGTATGTATATCAGTTGTCTAGTAACCCATAACACAAGCATAATACTTGCTTCCTTTGGGACTAGATGGCGCTGTGTAGGAAGTCCCATGTATTATTATTATTTTAATGATATAATATTTGCCAGCTGACTTGAACTTCTTCTTTTGGAGCACGAACGCATATCGTGGCAAGTCTTATTCAAATTGTGATTTAAATCGTTCTAGGCTCTAGCTTAGCGTTTATTTACAATTTATCACGATAACCTGCTGAGAGAAATATATAAATAAAATGAGAGATGACTACATCCCTAGCCATTAGCCAAGCTTTGTTATAAAAACTCAAGTGCTTACTATCTACACTGCTCTGCATCTGTATTACACTGTTTTCGCTTAAAGTGTTGCAGTGGCCGTGTTCTTTAAAACAGTCATAAAGACGTCTACAATGGTAAAATCTACGACTGGCACTTTTCTTGAAAAGCTCGCACGCTCTGTCATCCAGAATTACATGGCCTCGGGCGAGTGTGTCGTTTCACTTTGTATTTCAACTTTTCTTGTTTTTTTTTTTTTAATTTTAATGAAACTTTAATCTAAAAATTAAAATGTTGACTTCACTGTGAGTGTTCAGTTATAGTATATAAACGTATACTTCGATCTGTAGAGATTGATGTTTTTTAGTGGAAAGAAGAATTAATAAAATCGGTTATTTGGATGCAGCTTATATGTATTTTTAATTAATATAAATCAAGTAGTTTATTTTCACTGGTGTTCTAGGTCCAGCAGCACATTTATCACGATGATTCACGTTTGTAGCCGCAAACTATTAGTTGCAAAATGCACTCTCTCGGATGCGTAGCGTGAACGTGGAATTTTATGGCTTACACCAACACTTATACTAAGGCTTCCGTTTACTTCTTGACGCTACGTCGATTTTTACTGTATTTAGCATGTTTTTTAATGCATTTAGCATGTGTAAAACTCACGTCAAGTCCTTTACACTTTTATTTCGCTCAACGCAACTTTACATAGAAATATTTAATCCTTAAAATTTACACGTCGCTGACCTTCCATGGTAACTTATTCTTTCTTTACTCTCACATTGATTTGGCAGTTCTGAAGTGAGTCGTTTTTTATATTGGAAGATTCGGTCGTTTTACCGCTTTGTAGAAAACTCTTTAAATTAAACTAGATACAATTTGTTTTTCGCCACATTTTTGGACATTAAACTAGTCGTACCGACATGTCGATAATTTCTAGCTCAAAGGTATGAAAATAGAATTGGAATTTGTACAATCACTCGTTTGTCATTCTGCCAGTTCGTCTATCTGACATCAGAATATAACAGTGTTATGTAATAATAATGAAAAGAAGACATTAACACTAGATAGCACTGAAATATGAAACTTGACACACCATCTCGACTCATACTTGAGCAGTTTTTTTATTCTCTTAATTGTTGACAATAAAATATTATCACTTCATGCTTTCTAAATGTATATTAGATATATTATAGCGAAATCTGCCAAAAACCACCTGTTTTTGTAATGTTTATAAATTTTTATGTTTGCTTTATACTTAGACTGCCGCTAATTTAAGTTGTCATATTGTGAAATTAATACATTGGCCTACTTTACCAGTGTGATGCTCGTAATGTTATCACAGATAACTTCCCGCTGCTCTGAAACGAATACAAGTTGGTGAGAGCGAACGGCGCGGTGGCAACTTTTAAATTAACTTTATAACTTTAGAAATACATCAAACGAAGTTCCAAATTGGAGCCTAGAAGAAAAGCGAAAAAGCCTACGCAAGGGTAATGGCCTTTAAAACGTTTTTAACGCCTAGTCGGCTCCCGGAAACAATGCGAATTTGTCAACGTAATTTTCTGTCAGATAAAAAAGTACTTTATTCGTCGTTAATAGAAAACATTTAAGAGAAACTCTGTAACGGTACATATATTACGTTTTAAAATACAACAAAGAGGCTTAAACACGAAAAGGATTTGATTTTCATGCCTTAAAACCGTTCTGGTCAATTGACCTGTTACTAATACCTCAAAATATTTTCTTTGATGTTTCTTTATTGAGCATGCAAGATCCATCTGCATAACAAATGAACTTTTTCACAAATGCTCATGTATGTATGGACAGTATGATAAAAGGCAAAAGAATATTGCCTTGCCTTTATAGAACCGCGGTATTACAATGCATTTGTCTTCTCGTTATTGCGTTGTAATTTCACCTTGGAAATTTTTTACAATGTATATGTGTATTCGAGTTTATTGTTCGTTATTAAATAATATTTGTCCACAAAACAATTTCAAGGACTTAAAAGCAATACGGTCATTTCATGCGAAATGAAATCAACTATAAAATTTTAAAATCTTATATCCAAAAGTAGGCAAACAAAATTAGCCTAATTTTCCGAAAGAAGGAACTTTTATGAAAACACTATATTAGTGTATTCCTGCAATTTTGGATGCCCCCTTATGTATGTGCGGTCTTTTGTTTCATTGTGCCAAGATACTTTTTAAGTATTTTGGTGTTGTTTTCTTTATATAAGTTTGTTTCCGGTTTAGTTTATAGATGTTCCGTTATACACACTAATGTCATGAAGGTATGACACTCTCTTACAAGAAAACCTATAAAATCCGTCACGATCACGTCGATTCTATATGCAGAGAATTTGGCAAATAATACAATGTCAAAATCAAACAATTTTTGGAAGAGAAAAATTCTTTAGCTTCGTTGTGATTTGAAAGTTGATAAAACGAAAAGCGACAGTAAAAAGAGACAGACACATAAATTCAAAAGGTTTTTTTTAAAATACATCCGTCGTTTTGCTACATTTATGTATATGGTTATAATAAACCGTTAAAAATACGAGAATAAACATTCGAGGAAATAAAAGATTTTATCCCCGTAATATTTTTGAATGAGTAGCGAGTTTCTACAAACGAAAATTACGTTGATTATACGAGTATTTTCTTAACGTGCAGCCTCCAGCTCAGACATGTGATTAAAAATAATGGCCATGTAGGTCATTTATTATTTTGTCAGGAATGTTTATTTTCATCTACCTATATAAGAGATTTATCTTTCGTTAAACATGATTCACTTGTGTTTTGCTTACGTTCCACAATTTATATAACTTAGAAAACACATAGCCTCAAGGGCTGGCTGGGGTTGTTTTTATTGTGCACGCAACAGACGTACATCATTATGAAATTTAAAAAAAAAGTTTGTTCTTGACAATATGAAGATGGTTCAAAGTAGGTATTGGATTGCGTCGGGTTGGAGGGGATGACATAATCGTTACAATAAAGTGCGTTAGACTAATTAATATGGGCGTGCCTCACTCGACTACAGTAATGTCTTTTTTTACTCCCAACAAATTCTATGACCCGAAGAAAACAAAAATTATATAAAATTAATGGATGTATTTAGTATTTCACTGACATGTTTTATGTCGAAAGTGTTTGCAAGGTTTTTCGAGCTAATATTTGCCGATCATCGAAGCACAAAAGAATAAGTTTGTGTACGCACACTCGGTAATGGAAAGTGGGCTTGGGCATACATCACACTCCCAGCTACGGCGGCGGGCCGCGATATTAAAAGCGTCTGATATAACAAAGAGCTGTGTATAACATCAAGCCTGTGAAACTTGTTTACCCGTGAAGCACGAATAACGATAAAAATAGTAAAAAGAAGGTACGTATATGTAATTTTGTGAAGTACAGCTATTCATTTTAACAGCTCTGGCTTGGCATGTATTTATATATATGCACTCTAAGCCACCCCTATATAGTATTCATCGATATGTTGTTATTAACCCAAAAATATTATTCTAACGCACAGTAATGTTGTTAACGCTTGGTGTTCTACTGGTTTTTTTATAAATATTATCTATTGTCGATGCTGTAGTGTTTGCTATGCGTTGGTCACCTGACCCAAACACACTAAGAAAATATTTTTTAAGTTCTCAACCAAACATGTGTATTCAAGACAAAATCTCAAGGATTTTGCTTGTAAATAAGCACGTACGTTCTATAAAAAGATGTGAATTGGCATCTGGTCCTGATAGCGTCGTAATTGACATTAATTAATCAGCAGTTCTTCAATCAGACTGTGGTAAATGAATAGTATATAATTCACCCTTTCATTGTCGGCCTACGCTTTTGTCTTGAGTGTTTCCTCCACTGGTTCTGATCACATCCTTCTTTGTTGCACGCTTGATAAACGAGTCTGCTTTATTATATCGCGGCGGTCGGAGTGTTTTACCGGGAATCTGCCTATTATATTTAGCTATCCACTTGGGCTATAATAATAGTTGTATGTTAGTTTCTTTTGGTAACAAATCACGATTTTGTTATCAAAACGTTTTCAGGCATTGAAAAGGCGAAGAAATATGTTTCGTTCTTTACAAACTAAAAATCTCCCGTAGTGGGTTTTATTTTATATAGTTCGAATTGTCTATATTTTCTTCATATTTTGTCGCTTTTGTAGTATTCCAAAGACCCAGAGTTTAAAACGTCGACGGACGCTGGTTGGACGTAGCTTAAAGAATCTCATTTATCTCGCTTCTGTGGTTTGTTTGCTTAGAAGTTTCGTCAGGAAAACAGAGGGCAAATAACAAATTTGTTTTCGGTTCAGAAGAACTTGAAGGTACCGATCGCCATTTTCATCGAAATATGCATTTAAGTTGCTATTCCGGATTATTAATGCGGGGTAGCTTTTTAGGTCCCTACTTTGTAGTCTGCTTTGAACATATAAATAGGGCTAAGTATCTCGGCCGATTTGCTTTCGTTCACATCCGGGACAAACCAAAAAAGATGAGTGGGACGTCAAATGTCGCCTAGACGCGCGACATCTAAAATTAGTTGTTTTAATCATTTTTATAAAATGTCTTTAAAATTATTACAAAATAATGTGTTTGAAAAATAATTCAATCCGGAAAAATTACTCAAATCTTATTCTCAACAACTGAAAGAGTTATTTAAAGAACTAAAGAATTTATATATATATATATATTTACAGATTTCTTACCGAATTTAATTGCTGGGAAACTTATATATTGCACAGGAAGTGCACTAAACGATTTTTTAAGTTCCGTCACTCTATGTCAAATAGTCGTCAAGATGATGTCTATCCATCTATCTTTGCAAAACAATTATACAGTTGCATTCTATAACAATTGTTACTGAAGAAATACACAGCAGTGTATTTTACTATCATGAAAAAGTCGAAGAATCAATGTACCTACTCGTACGTGGACTATGAAATTCTAGCCACGCTAAACTTCGTCTAAGGGTTTCGCGACTGACTCTTTTGCATCACTCAATTTGAAACGATAAAGGAGGAAAAATAATATCGTAATTTAATATGGATGTCTTGACAATAAAAAGTTGAGTAACTTCTACAATACGATACTGTTTGTTATTGTTCTTCGGAACGTCTTTCTTGTAGCCGTTTCGTATCGATCTACAAGGTAACAGATTCTATCTCAGTAGATATTAAATTCATCATAAAAATTGGTCTGAAAATTTTTTTTGTCATCGTAATTCCGTTACTTGATATTGAAAATTGCCTGCTACCCAGAAAGGTACTGACCGTACAAGTTACTATATTAGATTTAGAGTATAGTAGATGCCACTACCCAATGCATAAACAGTACGTATGGGTATGTCTATCTTAGATTTTTAAACGATTGATCAATCAATATTTGTTAGATCAGTTAGTTTTGTAATGTAATATAGAAAAGGTACTCGACTTCATATTTTTCACAAAACGTAATTCAGATTGATATCAATACATATAGTTTCAAAATATAGCTCGGGGAACGAGATTGGTACCCACTGATTGAACTGATCCGGAACGTCAGATTTTTTCATTTTGCCGGATGTAGCATATAGTCAGAGAGCTGCCAACGTTATTTACTGACCGGTGATGGTGCCGTCTGTTTGGCACGAAATACCATTGTCGATAGTCCCCAAGTCGCCTGGTTATGGTTTTCGAATCTTTTCAGGTCAAAACCGAGGAACCCGGTGGGGCGTTTAAAAAACCGATAGTTTTTGACTGGTCCGGAAACCAGCTACCGCTTTGGTATACCTAACGTCGTTAGAAATGTCCTAGATATAGCTCCTACAGAGTTTGACCCACGCAAGTGGTGAAAATCTGGAGATATGCCCAAAAACCATAATTTTGGATTTTCGTCGCCCATTATGACTGTTACATGAGTGAGGTGGACTGGTCCGGAAACCGATCAAAACTTTTTTGGCTGCGTTTGGGCTTACTAGATAGATAGGACAATACTTCAAGCAGACGCGCAGATTTTCAAGGACCATTTTGGCAGCACTTTGAAATTACCGAAAATCATCGAAATTCTGCAAGTTTTGTTAAACATTGAAAAAATGCAATAAAAATGTCTTACAGGTAAACAAAAAAAAAACCAAACTATAGTAGTAAAAACTTAAACACATAAAAACTTAAGTTATATAAAATTAATAGTCTGTCACTTATTATAAATGATTTATATTCAATTCATTCAAGTGCTCTTAATTGAACTTTCCATTTGGTTGCTAAATGATTTACGCATCGGGAAGCGTCTCATTCTTAGCGAATCACGAAGGCACGCGGCCTCCTTTAAAAATTCATCACGCGGTTTTTGTAACCAGCCATAGGCGTATTTTTCCATCTGTCCGTATGTGGGATAACGTTTGTCAGAACGCGTGCCCTGAATTATAAGCAGGCTCTTTTCAGTTTCAGGTTATCTCTATGCGCTTTTTGTACGATTTGCCTTGACACGGGTCAAAGGGAGGGTTAAAATTTAAGGCTCATAATATAATTATTCATATGGATTTGATGTTATAATTTTTTTTTAAAGCGTACCTATCGTGTGGTTTGGTTGGCCTCTTATGTTTGTAAATGTTTGCAAATGCTACGTGAAATCGGATGAACAGAGCAAAAAAGTATGAAGCAAAACATAATATTAGATCATAGCACGATAATGTTCTCGCTTGAGATCCACCGCAGCAGACGAAAAGGCAGGAAGTGATGACCGAATACATTAAAAGTACGAATTCGCGGGGGTACATTAAAACTAAGATTTCGCGGGGGTGAACGGCGCGCGGGAACCTTGCGCACTGAAACTCGGACTAAAACTAGCCATCTTACACGAGCTAACTAGAGTATGAGTAGTTAGTCCGAGTTTCAGTGCGCAAGGTTCCCGCGCGCCGTTCACCCCCGCGAAATCTTCGCACCGGTCCCAACCTCGCAAAATTGTATAATGTCACTTCGATACTGTCAAGTGACATTTATGGCTATTAAAACCAAACACTGCTGGTCAAATTAATTTACTCTATAACAAAACAGATACCAAAATATTGTTTTATTTAAATTATTGTAAATTGCTATTCACATTCAATATTTAATTAAATTTGCTATAATATAAAAACATTGTATATAGACGCGTTCTGTTTTTAAATTTCGAGTACCTCAAAGCCTATGTAGGGACCTATAAAACCTATGTATGTCAAAGCCTTCTAAAATCTGAACTGTGTAGGATACATGACAACTTAAAATTTTGCACGACCTAAATGATCTAAAACTACGCTTGGTTTTGAAAATCTATTTATTAAACAGAATACAGGAAAGTTTTTACAATTCGGTAGTTATTGGAGACCCTTGTAAAATGTCCTTCTATCCTCCGTCCCTCAGTTTTGTAATTTCATTCCCAATAGGGATGAAATTTTATGCGTGGAATGCTTTCGGTATTCACAATGCTGTATGCGCAAAGTAATTTGTAAAACTTTTAACCGAAAGCATTTTGGTAATTAAATAATTTATTTAACCAGCAAACAAATAAGCTGTTTTCTATTATGGAAATGCGACGCGCACTTGCCGATTGTTGAGAATAAATACTTAAATTTATTTTTTTATTTTAGATGATTTTGACGAAAACAAAAATGAAAAGAACATGCTACACCACCTATTTTCTAAGAAAGCAAATTGCAAACATTATAGTTATAGTACGAGCGGCGACCGCTTCCAAAATTTTCTTTTCAGGTTTAAGAACAGAATATTTTTTAAAAATACTTTTTAACAGGCAAATAAAGAGCGGTCTAGTGTGGTAGTTCGTATAATACGAGTAACTGTTCTGTGCGGCTCTAAAGTGCGATGCAAATGCACGATTGTGCGGCCCCGAATCACTTCTCACCGTCTATGAAATTATGTTACTGCGACGATTTTTGTGATTAACTTCAGAGCCGCAGAAATTGGTTGCAAGTACTTGAATTCATTGCAATTTTTACCTAAATTCTAATTTTAAATTTTTTTAAAAGTTTATGTCGAATAAATCCAATCATAATTCCATTAAATTTAAATGTCCAATTAAAAAAATGTGTATGTTTATTCTAACGTGAATGTACCTAGGTATATAGAAAAGATATAATTAAGTTTAGCACCCCTATTCCTGTTTTAAGTGTATGTCAGAACAATCTTAGTAAAATTTATGACAGTACATTTTCTATGAATAGTTTATAAAAAAAATTAACAGCAAAATTTGTTTTATTCTTTTTTCTTTTTACTAAAAGAGGCAGGCTCATAGTCTGCATAAAAAGCTTAAAGTTATCATCGTATCCACGCACGACTACGGTTCGATCTTTCACGTGTTTATTGTGTTAGAGTCATTAAAAGATTATATTAGGTTATATTACGTCATGTTATATTAATTAATAAAATTACATTTATTTTTAACCAAGTGTTTTTAAAGGTTCTATAATATGAAAATCCGCATCGAAATTGGTAGTTTTTGAGAAAAGTGGTAAACACATATGCACAGAGAAACACAAACATACAATCTCTTACCCCAAACGCATATATCGTCTCAGTCTCGTAATGGGGTAAAAATGACTTGTGAAATGTTAGTAAATTTATAGTAGCATATATTTGCACAGATGTTAATCCATCAGAACAATACCACCTCTACCTACACGAGGCCTCCCAAGGAAACTTAGATTTCGTACTTTTCGTGCTCTGTCTTTTTCACACAGTGAAACGTCCTGCTCTAACTTGCTCCGGATTTGACAGCTGTTCAGCAATATTCTTGTGTCAATAACCATGTTCCGAACAGTAATTATATCGTCCTTTAGAATATTGAAAAAAAAAAAAATTAAAATTCAGTATAAGTACCCACAACGATTGATACGGGCTGTTGTCATTCACAGCTTGACTCACACTTGACCGGTTTTCTTTCACTTAGGTCCATTCTAAACGGGATGCTTCTAAAAAATATATTCTTTTCAAAAAAATCCCCTTTTAGTCGAAATAAGAGGCCCAGTTTGACCTATGTCATGGATTATTTTATAAGGGCATTCATCAAATGATTTATGTCTATCTGCTGTCAGCTTTACATTGAATAACGGGTTTTCGCAACATTTCGCGTGGCACAGAAGAATTATTTCAAAATTTTCATCACCGTTCCGCTTACCATTTATAATATTAATGTATCGAATCATTCAAAAGGCCGTATCGATTTTTCTTGCCTTGAAAATAGACCACATTTGAATATTCGTAGTCCCGACACGTCGAAGAAACATGTTTCCAGAGACTTTACTCCTTTGGTTTACGCCGCGGGCTTTCCTTATCGTATAATCTTATGGTAGGTACTACACGCTTTGCAATCCTATCATGATATACCTTTCGTTAGGGCTTAGTTTATCTTTGTTCTCGCGTTCGGCTGATCACTGCGACCAGCAGCTATTTTTGTTGTTTTAAATTGATATCTCGGTTAGAAAATCCTTTTTGTGTCTTCATACACTGTAATGTAATAGGCTAAGCGGTCATACGACGACCGCTTAGCCTAGTGGGCAGCGACCCTGCCTGCGAAGCTGGAGGTCCCGGGTTCGAATCCCAGGTCGGGTGAGTATTTATATGATGAATATTAATGCTGGCACCGAGTCTTGGTTGTTATATGTATGTGGTGTCTTCGCTTGGTACCCAAAATACAAGCAAATGCTTAGTTTGGGACCTAGACGTTGTTGTGATTGTGTGTGTTATTATTATTATTTGTATTAATTTCCTTTTTACTAAAACTTCTACGCTTAACAAATTAAGCCATATAAAATTTATAAAAAGCCGTACGTTTGATTTTTATTGCAGAAACTTCGATAGAAATTGATGTGAAATATGTAGTTCGAGAGATTTATTTCAATTTGTGATACGTAATTGGTCTGTGATTTAATCATTGCAAATTTATAACTATGTTAACTTTCATCGCGGCACTTGAATATTTATATCTGTTTGAATCACTTTCCTTACAAGTTTGAGTGTATTGATTGAGCGGGTATTGATCGTGTACTGTTTCAATTAATTGAAACTTTATAGTCGCGTCTTGAAAATCATATTATAAATATGGAAAATTCTATCAAAGGATATTTTTATTAGCTTATTCGTTAAATTATTTCATTATAATTATTCGAGAAAGGCTATATATTTTATTATTTCTTTAAACAAATAGCACATTGGCCAAGTTCTTGTAGTCTTCGTACATTTTTGCTCCATTAATGTATTTTGCACTTCTGTCCCATCTCTAATTTCCTATTCCCATCTATTGACGACCGCTTAGCCTAGTGGGCAGCGACCCTGCCTGCGAAGCTGGAGGTCCCGGGTTCGAATCCCAGGTCGGGTCAGTATTTATATGATGAATATTAATACTGGCACCGGGTCTTGGTTGTTATATGTATGTGTTGTCTTCGCTTGGTACCCAAAATACAAGCTAATGCTTAGTTTGGGACCTAGACGTTGTTGTGATTGTGTGTGTTATTATTATTATTATTACCTCCCATTTTTCTTTTCCTTTTTTAATTATTCTATCCTCCGTACCCATTACTCTGCTCCTCTTTCCGTATTTCCCCCCAGTAATTCTACTAATTCCCTTTTTCTAAGTTCTTTCTTCTCCTCACATGTTTTGCATTTCTTATCCTAATCTGCCAACTAATGCTTGTTTTTCTCTTCCACGTGCCCACATCATAATTTTGCCACCATCTTTTGATTTTCTCATTTCCTCCTTTTTTCATGTACGCACGTGTAGAGAGGTAGATGAAGCTTAGGTACGTTTATGCTTAGGCAAGTAGGTACTGATTACACGTTGTAATAGGAAATAACCATTCTGTTCTAAAGATTTTGCGAGCGATATAACAATGTATTTCGAACGTTTATTTCTAAAGTCGAACCTACGTAACCTCGTTAACGAGTGACTAAAATCAAGTCTATCATATTTTTAATAGTAAATACAAACTTTGTCTACTCTCCAACTTGTGGTGCACCTTGTCAGAATTAATATTTTATCTGAGTAATTATTGAAATAAAATTAATTTTATGGGATCTAATAATTAGATTAAAAAGACGCCGAGGTCGTGACAAAATGAAGGTGCCACCGGCCGCGCCTCGTTCGACGGAAACGGGGCTGTCGAGTTCGAGACTGTCCTTTAAGTATCCAATAAGCTGTTTACATAGAAAAGGAAAATCAATTCCTTCGGCATTTTACTTAACTTACCCAACTTTTTTAGGTTAATCGAAGTTTTGTAATCTTGTAATAAAAAGAAGGTTTTTACCTTGTCTCCATTTAGGAGATTATAATTTTTTATTTAAGTTCATTGCTCTCTAAATGTACGTACCTAGATTTCTATTAAAATATCCTGCGCTTATTGTGTTCTCCGTCTGGGAGATAACTTTTTGTGTAAAAGAAGCATAAGTTTTGGTAAGTGTCGCGTCGTCACGCTTCCGGCTCCTCCGAGCTTTCCGTTCTTGGAGCAGTAATCGTCAGGCTTGTCAGTGAAAAATCCGCACGATCCGCCTGCGTAACGTTAATGGCATCCATTATTTTCTTTATGAGACGCGACATGATCTGTTACGTCATTCACACGGAGCCTTAGCGATGGCCATCATCATATTTTATTGTAGAACCCTATTCTATAATGTACTGGGATTACCGTAAATGACGCAATACGCGTCTAATGTCATATTAATATTATTTTAACGATGTATTTTATTACCGAACATATTAATATTACCAAGTTGTAAGAATATATCTATATCATTCGATATTCATAAATTAAATGGATTCAACTATAGCTTGAACTGAAATAATATAGGCACTGAATCTGTAGTAAATAATTACGTACTATGAAAACTAAAAAAAAAAAAAACATTTTAAGATCTCGGAAATCTGTGAGTTTTGTTTCCGATATGAGTTTCTCGTTTCGCGCAGAGCAGGACTGTCGCCCTCTACCCATAACCGGCTATACCTACGTGTGGTTATACTAACATATCCTCCGGGTTTAATACATTTTAGTCGATTAAATGTTTGCGTAGTTTTCAATTTTAATTCATAATAGTTTTTCACATGAAATGGAAGATTTTCTATAGCGGTCAGTAGTAGTCTTTTGCTTCTATTTTTCAAAGGAATGCGACGGCACAAACGGATATATCGTATCCAATCTGACATACAACATATTTGAGTCGACTCGGCCAATTTGTATGAACATTCGGAACTTTTGGTCATTCTTAATATACGAATTCGGTCAATCTAAAATTCATTTCAGACACAAAACTCTTGAACTGAAGGAATGAATAGAATGAAAGAATATTTTTAAATGCCCTCAACAATACGTCCCGTAACGTAAATGTTCAATAGATACCTGTCACCGTCATTGAAGCAAGATCACAGGTTGCACTCTGTAGCCTCATTTCGGTGGCGGTGCCGCATCCTAATACGATTACCTGACAGGTCGAGCTTCTACTGCATACAGCATGTATGCAGCAAGCCTGCGTCACTCGATGTTGTATGTTATCGGTGTTTAAGAGTATATGTTATATAAGCGTCGCGAGGCATCCAGGTTCTTATAATGTAGTAGCATAGTGTAGTTTACGTTCAGAAATTGTAATTTCGTAGCTTATTTGTTTGGAGTCGTATGTTTATAATGAACTACGAACGTTAGTGTGTTAGTGTAAAATCTATGAGTCGGACACGAAAATTAATTTTTCATTACTCATAATCGGAAAGTACGCTTGAAATTACCTAATCAGAGGGATGAAAGTAGTACTTTTCGTCCCTGAGAAACGATTTTCCCTGTTGTCAGAAAATAAAAAAAATAAAAAAAAACTATGCAAGCCATGTCCCAATTTTTTATACAACTCTTTAAAATCGCGGCGTAAAATTATAATTAAAAAATATTATCAACAATTTTGTAGTATGACTTTATGCTTATAATTAACTTTTAAATAAATTATCATTACATTACATAGATTTGAGCTAAACATTAACCATCATCAATGATAAAAACTACTGGCTGGTAGAATGCCACAGTAAAAGAAACATTAAAAAGGCGAGAAAGCGACAATTCGATCTTCATTTGTTTTGTCGAGTGCTAATTATTTATATATATAGCTATTTATATAAAATGAATTCATCAGATTCAGATATGGATTTAACGTTTTTTTTTACTTTCCTCATGTTCGTAACGGAAAGCAGAATGTTTACCTCGGGTGAAAGACCTATTTAGGCACGAGATGGCGCCAACAGTTCGAGTTTCAAAAGTCCTTTTCACCCTGTGACGTACTAATTCTGGGTAGTGTATCTTTAATAGCATATTAAATCAGTTCACCGCTATCGCTCGTTTTATTAACATACTTAACTCACCCCTTGTGTAACAATCTACTATTTTATTCCATTCTTTTGACACAAAAACAAGTCTGATTACAATGAGACGTCGGCGCCGCCACACTTTGATACGACTAGCAGAGCGCATCTACGCTACAGAATTTAAAATCTCATAAAGATTTATTTAGACTAGTTAATCTGTCAGCAAATCAATGAGACCTACTGAGTACAAACTCAACATATTAATCTTACTTGATGCTGACGATATTTGGGTGGTTTTATTTCTAAATTGCGGTAGAGTATCTGCCTGTACAATAGAACTCTACATGTAACTATGTTATGTTGTATTACATTTTTAATGCTTACGTAATAAAATTACTATTGAAATTAGTTTGTGTGAAACCAGTTAAAGAAAAATTGGCTACACATTAATTCATTAAAATTGAAATTAGTTTTCCAATACATGTCCAAGTAAATGGGTTATTTATACATTGGGATCCATAGCTCTTAGGAACTGCTATAAATATTTCCTATCCATTTAAAATCGTTACTTGTAACGATTCGAATAAACAATGAGCATCGGAAAAATTACGTTTTAACGAAATTAATGTAATGAAAATGACTCATTCATTCGACAAGTTCAAATACAACCATAAATGGTGAACTTAATGTCCCGATGTTTTTTTAAAAAAATCGAGTCAATTCATGTAATTATTATCTTTAAATTAATTGTTGAAACCAGGCACAAAAGTTTGTTTTATTTTTAATTAAACAAATGAAATGAAGTCAAAAGGTAAGTGGACTAGGGGGCATAGTTAAAATAACGAAAACCATCACATTCTATACGGGAGTAATTTTGTCTTACTATCCACCTATTACACTAATACGTTCATGATGTGTGCAATTATTATGGTTGGTTAGTTATTTACCGTGTTTTGGGCAAGAGAATGCATGGTCGGAATGATGTCATTAATCTTAACCAATCGCGGTGTCTGTGTGACGTCAGCACTTCTCCCGCAAGCTCGTATGTTGTAGCATTAAATGGTTTTATTTCATCCCCGACGGGATAAAGGACTCCGATGTTCAGGAAGTGCTGTCAGTTATTTATTCGCTTATCCACGTAGAGTTACAGGACATAGGATAACCTGATTTATGACTGCAGTAATTATTCCGACTTGGGCTTAAGAAAATGAGTCAACCGGTAACCTCTTCAAAAATTCAATAAATGTATAGATGGGAAATACATTCTCAGATCAAAGTTAGATAATTGCCAAAATTTTGACAGATGCAACTTATGAACAAGCCGTCTTGTTTAAAAAAAAAACTGCCTATTGACAAAGGATGACTAATAATTTATTGAATAGAATAATACTGTGGATTTTATTATATTGAAATTTATATTTAAATATATTACAAATAGCGCTTACGTGCGCAATATACCGTTCCACGTTTACTTTAATTTACATGATAGCGAAGTTGATTGCATACTCTCGCAGGTTGGCTGCGATCCAGGCAGTGCCTGGAAATGTAAGTGAGGTTTTTCTTTGCTTAATGAATTTCATAACGGCTGAAATGTCTTACCGCAGAGCTTTGTTTATTAATAGTCATTTCATAAAAAAAATTTTTTTGTGCTAACGTGAATTCTTTTTTTTTATAAATGCATCAAACTTTTTATATAGTGGCGTATATTCCGAATATCTCATTTTAACTGATGTGTTCGTTGGTACATGTTTCAAATTTATTATCTTCAAAAAATTTAATTCAAATTTTGTGTATCGTTGGCTAGTAAAAAACAAACTGACAGAATAAAATATGTAGATTTTTATTTGCAGACTATACGCTTGCTTAGTACCAACTTACCATAGGCTGCTGTCAATTTCGTTACTCTGTGATACCTATACATTCTCCTGAATTTCTTTTTGAACCTCTAAATATTATGCAGAATTAAAAAAAAAATATTAAATTAAAAATATGTCTAAATAGTTGAATCCAAATAGATATGTGTTACCATATGTTATTTTCCAGTACCTAGATTTTTTTTTGAATATATATTTTTTTAAGGTTTGGTCTGTATTCTAGGTTTTACAATAACTTGGCAGCTTGCCCAAAGCGTTCAGTTATTTAAAATACGTATAAGTACCTGACTCTTTTGCTCATTTCGGTAGTTCCTGTAGTGCTGTTCTTTAGCAATATTTTACAACAATTTTCATTACAACATTATCTCAGAAAAAAATTGATCCAAATGAAAGTTATAAGTTCTATATTGTCTAAAACCTAATGTGTATTTTTATCCATACAAATATGAAAAACCTTACATCGCACTGATTCATTTCAGGTCAATATTACGTATTAAATTAGTAAATTTTGTTTTTGACGTGACAACGTCTTATAATTCGATGGAGCCGGCTGCACGCACGAAAAAACATGACGCATGCGGCGTTACCTGGCTCTGAGGCGTTACCTGGCTCTGAGGCGTTCCCTGTAAAACAATTGCTCAACGCACATTCATAGTTGTAAAAACTATGTACATTGTAAAAAAAATAATTGACAATTGTATTTATGCGTACAAATAAATGTGACTTAATCAATTCAGTTGTGATTTCCATTTACCTCCTTCTTTATATCCATACAAAATATCTAGCAAACAAATAAAATTAAAATTTTCTTTTGAAAAATGCAACCGTTCCATCAGTATTTTCTTATGACGTTGACTTTACAGACAACCGATTTTTCATAAATTTTATATTCTAGGATACATTTGTTATTTATAGATTATTACCTAAACAATGTCGTTATACAACTTTGGTTAGCAAGAAGTAGCATCGTACGTTGATGTAACATCGGTGTGATTAAAGCAATAAATATACTTACTTGTATATTCACAGGTGTGAGATTTTTCATTGCGGCAATATGGCTAGTCTTCGATGAGACGGATTCTTCTCACGAGTTGGCAACGCTAAATAATTTATGAAGCGTCGCGACGCGGCGCCTCGCGCTCCGCCCTCTCGCTAAATTGGCCTGTCCCGAGTTCGGCCTTAGTTGATATTCGGGATTAAGGCCATAATGTTTGTTTTACTTTCACCTCGGCTTTGTTTGACGGCTAGACTCACTTTATGTGTATATTTAATAAAATTATTTCTTTCTGGTGCTGCTGCGATGTGATTTTAGTTCTAATATTTAACGTCATTCTATACAACATCGATAAAGATCCACTATTCGTTAAAAATAAAACTTGACCACAATGTCTATATGCGGGATGTTTACATATTAAACCTTGCCCACAGATAGGAGTGAAACTATTTGACGGCCTGGTTGGAACTAATCTTTCCATTTTCTTCAATACTGCCGTATAATTAACGCGGTGCTGATGCTTAGTAATTATTAGCACATGTAAAATCGATCATACGTGTACCAATAATTTAGCATCGGATTAAAAATATTTAAATAACTCTGTTTCGTGATTGAACTGCATTCAATGGATTTCACTAAACCATCACGCTTACAATTAAAATAAATAAAAGCAATTAAGTTATTCTGTGAAATATGATGGTAAAGTGTCTTCGTGGAAGAAGATAATATTTGGATTTTAAGTAAATCTTAAGCTTTAAAATAACTTAAGAATTCGAAATTGATATTTTAAATTTCTGATGAGTTTACGTTTATTATGTATATTAGCTTTGTGTTACATCATTTTAGCTTCAATTACAAAATCGTCAGTGTCATATTTATGACATCTTGTCTTCATCACTTTCTAACGAACTTGAGTTAATCTGATTAGGAGTGTTAGCGCGTAGTCATCCGATGGCTTGGGACAGACAGGTGATTATCGCTTGCACGCTAATAACAAACCCATATAAAATATCTAGTGAGGATTTTTCTCTAATACTTTTGTCTAAAGGTTCACGCTGCCGTATGTAGTTAATAATTTGTATTTGCTAAAACCCAAAAAGTACGAATACCCTCGGCTCCTGCTCTATGGCTAAAACAATAAACGTGAAACATTAAGCTAAGGGCATTGGATTGGCATAGGATTAGCTCTTATTGCGGTACAGTTTTAAACTGAAATGTAAGTTCATCGAATATAAGAGGTATTATTAGGAACATAGATACGATGGTTTATTTCAGGCTTATGAGTGTTCATAAACAAAAATATACTTTCTTAAATTTAAATTTAACATAAACAATGTTTTCCAATGGTCATAGTAGCCAATCATGTTCATTTCGAATACATTTATAAACAATATTAATTTAAGTAAAAAAATTAGGTGAATGCTTTTTGATGTTATTTCCTGAGGACATTACGAAAACAATATATTATGTTATGTAAATACAAGTTAATTATAAATCTTTGTACGAATGCAGGAACCAGTATGTATATTTAAAAACATATTTGATCATCTGCGTATTAGACATAACACGAACAATGTTACATTTTAATTTATAAGAATGTCCATAATGGACAGAAGGTTATGTTATATAATTATTGTGGACTGTAATTTTATTGTATGGATGATTGCAGAAATTTTCTTTTGTGAATCAATTTCCTACCGATAAAAATATCATATAAAATTGTCTACTCGTTCTCCAGAATTTTTTTCAACGTTGTATTGTGGCGGAGATTCTCTTTGTTAATAGTACTAGTAGGCACAAAGATGTTTATTTTTATTGCGTTCAGTACTGTCATCTACGTGATTATATTCACGTGATAATAAAATTGGAAGAATATTAAAGGAGTATTAAAACTCAAATTTCTGTTTACCAAGTTCACTTTTAATCTCGTTCCATGTTCTATTCCTTAATCTACTTATTATATTCTTAATTTTTAGTGTTTCGTACTTTTGGATTAACAGTTATGGAATAATTATGGTCTGTGGCTGTTTAAACTTCATTAAACTTTAAACTTAAAATTCGATGCAAAATAAAAAGTGATGGCCTAGTTACAGAAAAGTAGCTTTAAAATTTGTATTTTGATTGGACAGGTTTTTTGAAAGAGTATAGTATTTAAAAAAAAAGTAAATTATGTCAGTGCCAAATGAAGTTATTAGTGTGTATAATGTAACCCTGAAATAGTTTATCTTCAACACTTTTTAAAAAAAAAACACGTAAAAAGTTCTGTCCCCCACATTATCTCCAAAAAATAGCTCAAAATATCTCTAAATTATAAAATTTTGACGTAGGGTTTGTTAGTTTAACTTAGGTTTATATTAAGCGAAACTTATCAAGATTGGATTTTGTTATGTAGTTTTTTAACATAATGAATTGCAATTTTTAGATCAATTTACGAGTCGTTAAACGTTATAAAAAACTACGCAACGTAAAATTATAAAAGAATTGCCTACTATTAGTTAAACGGCAAATACTCATGAATTTTGATGGTTTTCATGAAACTGAACTACCTTCTCTAAATAGTTTGTGTAGAGAGAGTTGAAAAAAAATTCATGCAGATTGTAGAAAAAGATTATTTTTTTCCCGCATGATACGGAACACTAGATGCACGAGTCCAACGCGCATTTGACCGGTTTTAATTTGTACATATAATACCGTCCAACTGTGCCTTCGGATTAGCATTTTAATTAAATGAACTAGACAACATAGATAATTACTTAAATGTAATTACTTAGAACTAAAATACCATTTTCATTTTCTCTCGGCAATGAATTTGATGAAACGTACATTTCTAGATCTTAAAAAGCTCTGTTTATATTTACGTCCAAGCACGAAGGAATAATTTCATAAGTAGATACCTAGTGCTGGTGCTTTATAATTTTGGCGTGGTAGTTTATCCGTCCGTCCGTTTATTCGCGCTTAGAGCGTTATTTTCCAACGAGGTTTTTTTTAAATTAGACTTCTGGTTTCGCATGTACCATTTCGGATCTGATTAAAAATATAATATCAAACTAGGTGTCGTACCTACTTACCAAAATCTTACGATAGACTTGTTAGTATTGGGTGGGTCTACTTGTGATGATACGATATTATGATTTCAAGTATCATATTCATGAGCATGCTTAAAATGTATACTACTAAATCCATAAGCATTTTGTGTACAGTACTCAATGTAATTTGAAACGTTGTAATAGTAATGCTATTTAGATTTCCAGCATTTAGCATGGGTCCCCGCGTTCCTCACTTCATCTTTCTTTATACAGTATGGATAACTTCATTTGTTTCTCTCAAATTTAACATGTTGTACTGATTGCTTTCTTGACCTTTAGACAACAAGTGCAAGAAAAATAGTCATACATGAAAAAAATAATTAATTCCCATTTTCGTCAACCCTGTGCAGCGCACGCGTAACGTAACGTAAACCAAATACCTACTAGGTATGCCGCGTTCGCGCGTGCGCGTTCAGGTACAGTGTCTACAAATGTTACAAAATGTCGACAATAACGGGACGAGCTCACTACCTACACGATAGCTACAAGTTATCGAACAAAACGGCACATATTTTTACTACAGGTACGTATTTTAATTAAATGTAATAAAACTAATACCTTGAACCTAAAAAAAAATCCCTTGAATTTATACATGAAATACGAATAGAATTTCTCCCTAACCTAATGTCCTAATTAGTCAACCACAATAACTGTAGTACATGTTCGAGGCGATCGATGCGACTCGCGACGCTAATATCGCTACTGCCTACGGCTACGAGCGCCTACGCTTAGCAGCGGACCGCTCGTAGTGCTACGAAAGTGACGCACATCCTACGCGCGTCCCATAGCGTTACAAAATTGAGGCTTCATAATTTTAAAATACTATACCGTAAGTTTTAATTCTCAAAATAGACACACATATTCGACACATTATATTCAATTACACACTTTTAGAATCAAGTTGTATTTCTTACGTTTGAAATCATAGAGTTAATAAATTTTATAAAAGCCGAGCCGAGCGTAGTTGTACTGTTGTGTTTGGAGCATTCAGTACTTTTATTTTATTAGTAGTAAAGAATTGGGTAGACTTAAAATGTTTTGTGTTGTTTTATGCATCTTTTGTGTATTTTTGAGACATTTCCTATTTTTTAAGAAACAAAATAACCCTGTCTTTATTGTTCAAATGTTTCGATCGATTTCTCTTTCTTAACTCGTGGCCACAAATATGATTTTTCACCTGTTAAATGTAATTGAAAAAATCGGTTGACCCTGCAGGCCATCCCTGAAACTTCCCGCTATTTTCGAGTTCAAAGCGCTTGAAAATTAGAAAACTATTTAGCTCTTCGAACTCAAAATATCGATTTTCGTGGTGTTTGAGCTCTTCGAGTTCATAATATTCGTTTTCCGAGCCCTCAAAGCCCAAAAACAGAATTTCTATACATTTAGAGTTCTTCAAGCTCAGAAACCTGGAACATATCAAAGAAAATGTTATTTTGGAAATATTTGAACTGCGACATCTTTTGAACATTTTGTTTAATTTTAGTTATTTAAAAAAAAAGTATTTTTTTTTGAGGTTAATTTATTGAATATTTTTTAAACAGTTCGACCGATTGACTTAAATCTAATTAGATTTAAGTCTCGATGAACCCTTTCGAATGCCGTGGCGCGGGACTTAATCGGTCAATCCGTTTACAACATATCGTACGACAAAAAAAGTTACATACACACACACATACGGACGTCCAGCTGAAAATGGTCAGAATGGCTTCCCAGGACCTCAAAACGTGGATATCTGATGAAACTCAATTTTCGATAATCGGACTCAAACCAGTAACTTCCCTTGGATAGCGGGAAGTTAAAAAATTACTAGCCATTTGCCTTCTTGCGTTTTGAGCAGTAGTATTGAGATTGTACTTAATGTTAAACGTCACCGTCGATTTTCTTAAAAAATATATATATTTGACTAGAAGTAAAAAACTATATTTTGTTGTGTTTATTTTACCATCTTAATTGGTAAACTGTATCATAAACTTAACATAAAAATATGTTTTTTTTTTTTAATGTAATAACTTCAACTACCATAGATTCGAAGTCCATGTTCTTATATGAGCTTTTATTACTAAAGTTATAGGAACTAATTTGCCACATGCGCCGCGTTTGCAATGTTCTCCTGCGTCAGTGAGTTTGCCCTATTTATATCCTATTTTCTATCTACTTATATATATACATGTATATGTTTTTTATTATTATAATTTTTTTTCTCTTAGTTTTCTTATGTTAAATATGTAATTTTTAACACCAAGCAAAAACTTTTTCGAAAAACTCGCTCGCACATTCGTAACTAAATCGAAAATTGTGGCTTTAAGGACCAAAATTAGAACTGTATTCTGTTAAAAATAACATATTTTTATGAATATAAAGACAGTTTTATGATTTATTGTATCTATCAAGATAATAAAATTAATATAATAACTTTGAATTTATTACTTCTGGTCAAATACATGTTGTATGGAAATCAGAAGTATCGTTTAACCTTAAAATTCGATTCAACTCGTGAAACTCGTCTCTATCAGGATACTATTGACGAATCAGGATACGATTGAATATTGACGACTGCTTAGCCTAGTCGGTAGCGACCCTGCCTGCGAAGCTCGAGGTCCCGGGTTCGAATCCCAGGTCGGGTCAGTATGTATATGATGAATATCGATACTGGTACCGGGTCATGGTTGTTATATGTATGTGGTGTCTTCGCTTGGTACCCAAAACACAAGCTAATGCTTAGTTTGGGGCCTAGACGTTGTTGTCATGTATACGTTATTATTATTGCCATAAATTTATAATATCTGGTCTTACACTTTTGTAATCGAAATAGTAGCATTGTTTTTGAATTAAGTAAACCACCAAGAACGGCGAATAAGGGTTGTTTATAAAATTCTTAGAATTAAAACATTCAACTTGTAATTCAATTTCGTGTACCTAGGCATTACAGGAGTCGCACTTAATCACATATCAGACTAACAGTAGTAGTAGTAGGGAGTGACAAATGGCAGATAACGTTTGAATTTTAGTTATAACACGTGTTGGGTGTTGTTCGTAATGTTTAGGTTTAATTTTACTGTACTAGCTCGTAAAATTCACTTGTGAATTGAATTTCTCGACCCGGTTACTTCCAAGTTGGCGTCGTAATTATGTTTATCATTGTTATTGTAGCGCTCACAGATTTGCGCGCTATCTATGACATGAGATAGATGATGCCTTACCTGAAATCCTGCTTCCGCTTTCGCTGCTAATCTACATTTTCATTTCGAGTTTCAGAACCCGTAGTTGTACATAGAATGCTCATTACTCGATATTGCGTAACACATGACCTTAATAGCGTTTTACAATGTTTAACGGTACGTCTCATTATTATTTACATACGAGGAGCGATCGAAAACTATCTAGAACTGAGATTCGGGCCGTAATTAAATATTTCATAATGAGAAATATCTACTAAAAATATTTATTACGACTTACTTAGGGGACAATTATCTTTCATATTCTACAGTGCCTTTTTGGTGTGCAGAGTTTAAACGTGCGAAAAAATTTGCCAATACGTGTACAGAGCGGGAAGACCTTCTACATCTCTAAAAGAAGTAAACGTAAACATAAAAAAGTTAATGACTTAGTTTTGAATGATAGAACGATAACTAAATGTACGTTTTATAGCTGCGACTCTTAAAATTCCTTGTATTGTTTAATCAGTTTTAACAAACGAGTTACTACTCTTCAAACAGGTGATGTTAAGAATTACAAAAAATTACGAGTTTATTGGAAGAAAAAAAATTGGCTATAATAAAGACCGACGAAGATATATTTTTTACGACGATATGTTACTATGGATGAGACGTAGCCCATCATTTTGACCCTGAAACAAAAAACAAACCATGGCTTGGAAAAGACCTAATTCTCTAACATTGTGCAGAAATTTTGTGCAAAACCTTCCGCAGGTAAAATGATGGCGGCTGTATTCTGGTTTGCTGAAGTATAATTATCATGATTTAATACTTGCCGAAAGGGACGACAATTACAGGGGTTCATACTATGCTGTATTTTTTGAATAATTCCGAAAAAAGCTTAAGAATGAAGTTAAGAGTCGGCATCCTTTTTCACCATAACAACGCATCCCCCATACCACGAATTTAGCTCATGTGCAGCAAAGAAAGCAGGTTTCAAAATTGTGGAGCATCTATCATACCACCAGATCTTGCATTTAGTGATTTTAACCTATTTTCTAAGTTAAAGAGCGTATCCGTGGTATAAAATTTTATAACAATGATGAAGTAATGAGTGCTGCGAGGCCACGCATTGTGCCATCGCCTAGTCGAGCCGATCATTCGAGTTATAACTTTGCTAAATGACATAGCCATGTTAACTTAGAAAAGGATCAAAATACTAGGCGCTTGTATAATTTGGACGTTTAAATTTTCAATCGCTTAGCGTAAGCATAGTGGTGTAAGTATAACCGGCTAAATAGTGTAGTTACTTATTCCTTTATTAAGTTAGTACGACTATATAATCGATAGTGTTATAATAGGAATTAATGACTCGACTTGGCGATGGCACAGTGCGAAACCCAACTGTTGAAGCATTTTTCGAGGATCAAAACAAGATTATTTTTTTCAAGTGGTATAAAAGGCCTGGTAAAACGCTACACTGAGTGTAGTGATGGCCAAGGAGACTTATATTGAACAATGAAATATATGATTTTCTTAATCTTTCTACATACTAATCCTGGATATTTTTAGATCACCCCTCGTATAATTGAAGTTGTGAAGTGATTTTGGTTAGTCATATTAACCTCTATAATCTGTTTGGGATTTGGTCAAGCAGTTTTTTGGATGAAACGAGATTAAACCACAAACAGACATTGTCTTATATTTATGGGTCAACATCAGGGAGGTGAGCATTTTTGGTTTTCAAATATCTGAGAAATTAAGTTTCCTTTTAAAGAAAACTAACTAGAGGAGTCTGTTGTTGCACAAAAATATATATTTTCGAAATTCTACCTGTTAATAAAAATTTTGCCAGAGTCGTGAGTGATTTCGGGAACATTTTAAAACAAATTTTAAATAATAATATAACTGATATTATTTGAAAATGCTGATATTTTGTATATTTTTATAATCAAAATGCTTATTTTTCAAATTGCTCCCATAAATTTTCAATTGGTGTAGATTCTGCGCCAAAATTTCAATTTATTTTATGCATTCTTGCACTACGTGGTATATTAATAATATAAATACAAAAGTTCAAAGGTCATTTCATGTTGTATATGCAAGATTCAACTAGAACGTTACTTATTTGTGATTTATTTGCCGTTTTTGTGACGTTCCCGAAAATGACGAGGGTGTTCCCAAAATGACAACGAGGTTCCCTAAATGACGTTGACGTTCCCTGAATGAGCGCAAAACCCGGTTTTCAACATATTTTATGCATGAAAATAATACACGTTTACAGTATTTTAACTTTATTTGTACATAAGGAATCAGGAACGTGAGTATCAAATGTTAATCTTAAAATCCAATAATAATAAACTTAGTAGTTTCAATCAATCAAATAGTAATGTATTGTTAATGTTTGTAGTAACAAAATGTTAATAGCACACATAATGGTAGGTTTCACCACCCAATAAGGCTTCTCTCTCAAAAGTGTCGCATAAGATATTTGGATTCCAGTTTCAGCACAAAATCGAGAATGCAAATTTTTAACAGTTTCTAGAAGCAACCGCTTTTGTTTGCCTTTTTTGAGCCAATCTTTCTTACCAGGACACATTCTGCTGATGTCAACCCGCTCATAAAACTTATGAATGTCTTCACGAATCTGATTAGTGATTTTAAACATTGGACGCCTCCCGATTAGATCTTAAAATGTTGTCATTATTTTTATTTTTGCGTACAAACAGTTTGGCAATATTATTTAAACGATGCTTTTCAATACGGTTGACACTGATGCATTTTTGAAAGGCCTTTCGCAGTTGGAAGTTTTTTGGTAATTTATCAGCGGTGTCTTTTAGTTGGGCTGTCAAAACCTCGCCAAATAATAGACGTTTACGATATTTATGTTTACGTTTCGCAACTTATCTATAGTTCTTTGCATTTTTTGTATTTGTTTTTTCTGTTTCTTGACGGTTCTGTAAGCCTGCGCTTTATCTTTTTTAACCTGTTTTGTCAACAATTTCTTCTTCAACACGCGAATATCGTTTTCCATCTCATTCTCAGAATCGACACAGGATCTACACTTCTTAAAGAAAGCCTTTAGTTCAAACTTAGGGAAAGATTGAAAGTTAGACTTTTCGAAGTAAACTAAAAGCCTTTTCCTAAATCAAGCCTAGTGACAGAGTGGCAGATAAAGAAGCCTAAAATACGTATAAGTATTTCCAAAAATAGCAACGAAAGCTTTAAGATTTATTTACTTGGATTTGTTGATTTTAGTTTGAAATAATATTGTAATTTGCAATAAAGTTTTTCACTTTTTTACTACCTACACTTCGAGAATCAAAACATTAGTACATTTTTAAACTTTGATTTACTTTTGTTGAAAACTAGCTGCTGCACACGACTTCGCTCTTCTGAGGGAGTCGATGCGCGAAGTCCGTGTCTGCTTGCCTCCATGATTATATTTTTTAATGCGATGACGTTCTTTAACTAATGACTTTCGCAGAAACGTCTGTCTTTGCATTTATAGATTTTATATATATCTTGAGTGGGGAAAATAGTTAAAGTTGGTATTTAAACTCTGGTTGTAAATTAAAATCGAAATGCTTCAGTGTTTTTTTTATAAAATAACTTACTTAACTAAATAAATATAAAATGCGATCGATGCCGCATACAGTTGCTAATATATTTATGTACTAATGATAATATTACTCCTCCTTTGTGTCGTGCAGTAGGGTAAAAAATTAAGGAAGGACCACTGAACAAACACTTTCTACGTAAATTGTTTGGAACAGCACACAGGCGTAATAAAATCTCTTGACTCTCTGTCACTGGATAACCAATGAAGCACTGCAATGGCGGCCACGTAAGTTAATGTGTGAGCGGACCTTCGTAGCGTGCTGTGGTCGGTATACTTATTACGAGTGTGTTAAAGTTGACGCATGAGTGCATAGCCAGTTGACTTACTAAGGGTGCGTCGGTAGTTAACAATGCTATGTCCGGGTATTTCTAGGTTCGTGGAACAGAATATGTTTGCAAGTTTTTTAGATATCTATACTTTTCCGTTACCAGCAAAGTAAATTTTACGGTCTTCAGTTGTTAGTCGGTTACGGTTGTTAGTTGAAAAATGCTATGGAATCTTAAATTTATGGATGTCCAGCACGCACTTGGCCGCATTTTAATCGAATGAATTGCGACCCAGTTAAAATAAAAACTTGCCGACTAATAATAAAATTGTTACGTTTTGTACTAATTCACCGCAATTTTTTTAATTATTTTGATTGGGTATATGAAATAATCTTACGTGTATCCAGTAACAATTAAAGAGAAACCCGTTGGGAAGTTTGTAATTAATTATTTAACGAGCGTATTCACTTCCGCCATTGAGCAGTCGTTAAAAAGGGATAATTCGTTTAGGAACCGACGCCGTTTCCGTCGTGCCTTGATTGTCGTTTTCCCGGGAAAAGGACCTGTGTTTATGCCTTTGAACCGAGCGCCTTCAATAGTAAAGGGGACGATTGTAAGGCACTCTATAAGATATCGAAACAACACTCTCGTTTGTATAGTGGACTTTTGATGCGCGTATAATGCAGAAAGACACAATATTTGCATTAATGTACCTACCTGTTTTTTTTTTGCTTTTCTTGCATTATCTTCCTTGAAAAGCATGATCTGTATGTACCCATTTATACAATATGAAATTTTTAATTTTAATTTGTGAGGAAAACGACCGCGAGGAGCACCATCAAAGTACGAGAGGATTCGAAACTGTCAAGGAGTGCGGGAGAGAGGGATTATCGAAGCGGTGTCTGGGATCACTCTCAAATATTGACCTTTCGAGAGAGGCCCGCCACCCGTCGAGATGATAGCTTTTCACATTTACGCCACCTTATTGAATATGGATTAAGATTCTTTGCGGAGATAAGTGCTTATACCTGCTAACACTCTTTAACGCTTACAACTTTATAAAGAAATATGTGCTTATGTTGTAAAAGACATCAGCAATATAGCTGTCGTAGTTTGAGATGTGATAGTTTTCTTGTAGTTTAATTTTTGTTATTTGTGTATCATTTTATTTTTAAAATGTGTTATCTACACTTAAGCTAAGTAATTTAAAAAAGTATTCTTTAGGTAAGACAAGTTCTTAACTAATAAAGAACATCATATTCTCAAGTTTCCAAGTAGAAATAGTTTTAGTAGAAATTTTTTAATAATAAGATTTTTTTTTTAAATTCTGTATTGATAGTAGAACATGTAATTGGTTTTTGTTGTTATAACTTAATTTCTTTTAAGAAAGTACCATTGTTTTAGAATGTAAAAAAAATGTCCTTTATTTAGAAAGTCATTCATACGATTATTTGTTTTTCTTAAATAATTTACAAATATTTTAAACAAACATTCAATCTGAACCAATAATATTCTCAATACAAGAACGTCCAATTTTTTCATTAAGAATTCTTCGTTCAAAACGCGATACTTGTTGCGATACGAGGTACTTGATATAAAGAAACATTTAGAATTTCAATTATCTTGATTAAAGAACTTTATTTGTCCGTGTAATGTCTACTCAATAACTGTATGTTTACATTCGGTTTAAGAATATATTTTTCAAGTGATCTATTAAGCTCATCTTCGCAATTGCGTGATTCACTCGAGAAGCCTACAGACTATTGTTCGAAGCGATCTACAGTCGTAGCCGAGATGACACTGTAATGAATGTCCCATTGCATCCTTCCTATTTAAATGAATCTGTTTATTCTACAATCACGCCGAATGACACCGTAACTGTTAAGCATTAGAGTTCATAATAGACGTAAGTTCTCTAAAAGGAATTTTGTGCTGCCCTGGTAGACTTGCTTTGTGATAAGCTTTAATCCAAAACATCGTCCAACTGTCGTTCACCTGTAGTTTGAGTTTCAATTTTAGACCTTACTTCTTTCATCTGAAGAGTGTATTCCCACTACCAGTGTACTTTTTTTAAAGTCATTTTTCGTTTACATTACCGCGCTTGGTTCCGGCCATAGTGCAGATTTATAATTTGTATAATAGAGTAACTTTTCCTTATTTTTTGGAAGAAAACTGTAAAATGTAAAAGTTACTATTTTCAACTAAACATTATTTTTTTGCTCACAAAGTATATTACTTTCATGAAACAGTGACCCTTCATAACTAGGTAATATTTTGAATTGTATAGTTGTATTCATGGAGCTATGAATCGTTTCTCATCGTACCTACTCTGCTCTAACTAACAAAAAATAAATATTGTATCAAAAACACGGTTGCCAATCTCTGGAGGTGAAGTATATATTCGGGTGCGATAAAATGAGATGGCGTCATAACATCATAACATAAAAGACTCTTATTTAACCGCCCCGAACTTAATGCTAGGCTCCAGTAGAGCGTGAAAATATTCTTGACTCCACTATAAAGTGATTGTAATATGTTTGTGATGAATTTTTGTTTCAGCTAAGTGAGCCTTTAACCAATTTTGAACCGAAAATAGTTTTTCGAATCGATCCGTATATTTACGAAGCTGGAGGTCCCGGGTTCGAATCTCAGGTCGGGTCAGTATTTATATGATGAATATTGATACTGGTACCGGGTCTTGTTTGTTATATGTATGTGGTGTCTTCGTTTGGTACCCAAAACACAAGCTATATGCTTAGTTTGGGGCCCTAGAGTTGTTGTGATGTATGCGTTATTATTATTTTTTTTTATGAATGTACATCGATTTCTCGGGATTATTTATTACTAGCGACCCGTCCCGGCTTCGCACGGGTAGCAGAGCATATAAGCCGTAGTATTTTTTCTGTCGTAGTGTCGTAGAACATGTGGATTGGATTTCATTACATTTAAATGTAACATAAATTCATGCTACGTGGAGTATTTTAAATGTATTTTATTTTCGTTTCCGAAAATATTTGAAACATTAAAGAATAAATACATAAAAACAAACTACAATATCTCTATGTATACCACATTGATAGCTTCTGCTTAATTTTACATCACGCGAGTCGCGTCGGTATAGGGCCCCGGCCGCCGCGGCGCCGCCCGGCCCAGCGCTTGTCGTGCTATAGTTTTTATTTGTCGATAACTCCGAAGATATTAATTTAATTGTATGGTGTAAAAGGCAATTATAATGTGCATGAAAGGTAAATAACGTATTTAATTTGATAAAGATTAATACTGTATCCGTATAAGTTGTTTTGAAATTACCTCATCATATGACACCATTTTTTTAAACTTAAAAATAGGTAAGTAAGCTATCCGTAAAAGATAGACATATGCCACCGCGGACTTTTCTTTAGTCCTATAAAAGAGACACTCCATACATTATTTTGTTCTATCTCAAAAGGATTAGGCAGCGTTTTCGATGAAAGCTCCCAGCCGGCTTGATTTTTTTCCCGATTTCTTCGACAATAATCGTCATATTTCAACTAATATGCACAAAACATTAATAAATTGGACACGTAAACCTTCCTCTTGAATCTCTCTGTCCATTGGTGTCAATAATATGCCAATCCGTTTGGTAGTTTTTGTTAATTGCGTTCAGACAGATAGACGCGGCGGAGAACTTCCTTTTATAAAATAAAGTCCTCCGCCGCATCTGACAGTTAAAAATGACAGTTAAAATCATCACTACATTTTATAAAATATAGTGATAATTTTAACTGTCATTGAGAAAGGCCCAGAGTAAATTCTATGTTTAGGGTTTAGGTTTTGAGATCGATAACATTGTTGGGATAGCTGCGTGTTTATTTGAAGTATGGTTTGTAGGTTTGTAGCTAATCATTAAATTCATGTTGACTATTATTCTAAGGCAGGGAGTGTTATTAGCATCTTCACTCTTACTTCAAAACACTATAGGTACCGCCGTAACGAAGTCGGGCATGTGCACGGGAATAGTGTTGTTTTTATTATTTAATATCAATAAAATTATAAGAAAATTAAAACACAGTGTAGGTATCGAGATTATCACCATAGACAAGTATATTCAAAGACAACAATCTATGAGTTCTCTTCTACATAAGTGATGTACCAAAAATATAGTGCTGGCTTAATCAGTGCACAACAAAGGTTTAATTTCATTAATATAACACTCTCACCAAATTTGAACCTTTATATGACACATCTGAACTCAACATTAAGTATAACCACAGAGCATTAGTTACATAGTTTGAGTTTGAAGAACAGCTAACAGAACTACTAACAATTTTATTTAAAAAAAAAAAACTTTACTAACAAATCAAAATAGTATTCTAATAATATTCACTAAATACAACCTAAGAGAAAAATATATTTATGTTAGCTTTATAATGCCTATTTTACTTCTAAGGTACTGAAATTTATCCTTGGGAAGAGCTTTAGTAAATATGTCAGCATATTGTTCTTTGGTACATACATAGTTTAAATTTATTTGTTTCTCTACAAACTTCTCTTTAATGAAGTTGTATTTCACGTCAATATGTTTACAACGTTTATGGTAGTCCACATTTTTAATTAAGCAAATTGCGCTTTGATTGTCTATGTTTAAACACACCGAATCTTGATTAAATGAACCAATATCAATTAACATTCTTTTTAACCATATAGCTTCTTTTGTCGCAGAACATGCAGCCATAAACTCAGCTTCTGTAGTAGACAAAGCCACACTCTGCTGATGTTGTGTATTCCATGTTATGGCAGCTCCATTTTTAATAAAAACATAACCAGTCAAAGAACGCCGCGTACAAGTGTCTTTGGCATAATCTGCATCACTATAAGCTTCTATTTTATTATGCTCTAATCTTGTATAGCATAAACCATAGGTATTGGTTTCCAGACTGACTCCATACATAATATCAGGTCTGCTTACTATAGCCAGATGCATGAGTGATCCAACAGCCTCTCTGTATTGGATATTTTGGTCTGGCGGCACCGTGCTTTTCTCTAGTGTGGTATGTGGATCAACAGATTTGGTTGAGTTTCCAAACCTTCAGGTGGTGTCATGTAGATTTCTTCTTTTATGTCTCCATATAAGAACGCTGTTTTGACATCGAACTGAACAATTTCTAAATTATGTTGAGCGGCTTCAGAAAGTAAAACTTGAACAGAATCATATCTCACAGTCGGGGAAAAAGTTTCTGTGTAGTCTATGCCTTGTTTTTGTCCACAGCCTTTGGCACACAGTCTTGACTTATACAATGGACCAGAAGCCCCATTTTTAATTTTAAAAATCCATTTACAGCCAATTACCCTTACTCCATAAGGTTTTTCTACTAGTTGCCAAGTCTTATTTTCCGCATGAGCATTCAACTCATCCTGTATTGACTGTTTCCACTTTCTTGCATTCACATTATCAGTAGATACCGCTTCGTTGTATGTTTGAGGGACATCCAGCTGTTCTGACATTTCATCTGTACATATGTATGTGTTAGCTTCATTTTTATGTATGTTGGGTCTAGGTCTTAGTGTAACATGTTGATTACATTTTGTAAGATCTATTGTTTCATCCGGTTCATATAACGATCCTTCATCAGAACGATATGAGTCATCACTATTTTCACTTTCTTCGGATGTAGTTTCTAAAGTTATGTCATTTTTAATGGAATCACTTTCATTTGTAATAGGTTCTGATACAGATTCTGATGATGGTACTATGACATAATTTCTTTCAACTGAATTTTCTAGAAAGGTCACATCTCTACTAATCAACATCTTTTTAGTTTTGGGATCTATTAGCCTGTATCCTTTAGTCTGTTCACTGTAGCCAATAAATATCATTTTACTTGCCTTTGAGTCCCACTTCTTAAGTTTTTCTTTTGGAACATGCACCATTGCTTCGCAACCAAAGATTTTCATATGGCTAATGTTTGGCTTTTTACCAGTCCACATTTATTCAGGTGTAGAAAATGATAAAGCTTTGGTTGGGCATCGATTAGTGATATATGCTGCAGTTGACACTGCTTCTGCCCAATACAGCTTCTGTAATTTTGCATTTATGAGCATGCATCGAGGTCTTTCCAGTAATGTACGGTTCATCCGTTCTGCTAACCCATTTTGTTGAGGCGTGTAAGGCGCAGAAGTTTGATGAGTAAAACCAGACTTCTTAAGATAATTTTTAAAATCATTACTTGAGTACTCTTTACCATTATCTGAGCGGAGAATTTTTATAGTCAAATTAAGTTGATTTTCAACCAAGGCTTTAAATTCTTTGAATTTTTCAAATACATCAGATTTGTTATTTAAAAGATAAACGAATACTTTCCTGGTATAGTCGTCAATGAAGGTTACAAAGTAGCGGGCTCCTCCAAGAGACTGAACCTCCATCGGTCCACAAACATCTGAGTGAATAAGTTCTAGCATAACTTTTGCTCGGGAACCTTCTGAAGGAAATGGATTTCGTGTCTGCTTTCCTTCTTTACATGATATACAAATAAGTTTGTCTTTGTTCTCCAGTTTGACTCCTGCATTTTCTGATAATTTGCTCAGATCTTCAAAATTCAAATGAGCCATTCTCTGATGCCATAGGTAATATTCATTATCTTTTGTTCCAGATATGTATGCTTGCATACTGTGTGTATTTAGCCTATACATATTATTTATTAATTTTGCAGCAGCCACTTGGCTATTTGAATTAAATATCTTGCAGCCTTGTTTGTCGAACTGCACTTGACAGCCACTATTTATTATTTGACTGACAGAAAGAAGATTGGTGGCTAGCTCAGGAACATAAAGAACATTCTGTACCTGAATCATATCTGACTTGCCATTCTTATCAATTACGTTTAAATTCACCTTACCACAAGCTTTCACAATTAGTTTCTTGTCATCGGCTACTTTAATAGTGCTGATTGGAGGTGTGATTTCATCGTAGAGCCAGTCACGGTGCATTGTCATATGCATTGATGCTCCAGAATCGATATACCAGCCATTGTCATTTTTTGTTGTTGTTGCAGAAAAAACAGCCACATAACCAGAGTTCTCATTCAACTTTTGTTCCTTCTTTTTGTTTTTACAATATTTACTTATATGCCCATATTTGTTACAAACAAAGCACCTGGGGCCTTTATTGGATTTACTCATTTTATCTGTAGCTTGTTTGGCAAACTGCGACTGATATTTCTTGCCTTTATTTACATATAGCGCAGTAGACTCCGAGTTTCTTACATCTTGAAGAAGCTTAGTCTTCACAGAATCAGCTGTGATTGCCACACCTGAGCTTTCGAGAGCCATTATCATTGGTTGATATACTTCAGGTAATCCCGCTAATAATAGGGTTCCTAGCCATTCATCGTTTACAATGAAACCAATGTTTCTCAGTTTATGGGCAGTTGACATAATCTTATTGACATAATCTTCAATATTCTGGCAACTATCAAGTGTCGTGGTGATCAGATCTCTTAGCAAACCTACTCGGCGTGTCAATCCTTTGTCATCGAAAGCTTTCGCTAAATTATCCCATACTTCTTTCGCAGTTTTAGCTTCTTGAATGTGTATATAATTAATGGGATTAACCAATAAAATGATTTTCGACTTCGCTTTCGTATCCAGTTTGATATCAACTTTTTCCACTGAGGTGACGCAACTCCATAATTCTTCGTGTTCTAGATACGTTTGCACTGCAAACCTCCATGTCGCATAATTCTCTCTTCCCATCAGCTTCTCAATTAGTGTCATCGTATTATTTGAAGTCATTTTTGCTGGTAAAGACTTTGCGCGACACGTGCACGTTACGTATTTTAGGTTATCTATCTTTAGTTAACAATAAAGTGACTAATATTATTTTACTTTTTCTTATAATTTGGAAGAATCAAATTAACCTGAGCCCATAACCTGTTGTTTTTATTATTTAATATCAATAAAATTATAAGAAAATTAAAACACAGTGTAGGTATCGAGATTATCACCATAGACAAGTATATTCAAAAACAACAATCTATGAGTTCTCTTCTACATAAGTGATGTACCAAAAATATAGTGCTGGCTTAATCAGTGCACAACAAAGGTTTAATTTCATTAATATAACAAATAGTAAGCACAGGTTGTGTTTTTATATCGTGGTGGTCATGTTATTCTTCTTCTTCTTCTTAGTTATGGCGTTCTCTGCATTTAAAGCAATTTTGCTAGAGTCGAGTATTCTGTTCGTATTTTTAATAAAAAATAAGAATAGGCAGCGTAGGCAGGTTATTATGGAGCTTTTTCAAAATATCGCCAGGAACCACGACGTTCCACGTGCGCCGTTTTAAAAAGACTCCGATATGCTATTAAATTGTAGCTTATATGAAACATTTGTATGTTTAACAAAGCGCCATCTATTGAATATTTACTCAAACCAGTCAACAGATATCGCCATCTGTAAGAATAGTTTGGAGCTAACAGATAAATGTGACTGTCAAATAATAGAAAAATAATTTGCAATGAAAATACAAATAATTTGCAATAAATTAATATTGCGACTATAAATTGAGATGTAAGCTATCCTATCTTTTAAGTTGGATCAAATTGCACATGGTGTGCAAATCAGGTTTCAAATCGGTTCAGTAGTTTAGGAGTCCCTCGCAGACAAACATGTGACACGTAATTTTTATATATAAACATTTGATTGCGCCAAAACGAACGTAAGACTTGTTGGTGATATTATGCATCATGCCGGTATACCAGTTCATCTAAGGAATTTGAGACTATTTACTAGCTGATGTGAAATCATGATTGTCAATAATATGCTTTGTCAGAAAATTATTGCTATCGCTAAACAAACTGACTGAGGCACATTTTTTTATTAATCATTTTAGTCAGTTAATGATAATTATTTTATTGGCTCAACGTTATATTAAAGCTAGCTGACGCGCATCATTCAGTCCATGGATATTTCGGGAAACCAAAAATGTTTTTTTTATTTTTCCTTTGTGTTTATGGGTACTATTTTCGCCGAAAACTAATGGGCCGATTCCGGTGAAGTGTTTTGCATTACATAGCTATCGCGCCAGAATAGATTTTTGGATAGGTTTTACGTTTATAGGTAGGCCACCGGGGGGTGCTGCAAAAGATGTGTTTCTTTGAAAAACGAATTAGCCGATTTCAATGCAGTTTTTGCATTACATGGATATCATGTTTTTAGACAAGTTTACGGTACGCCGCCAAGCGTCAATACCGTCGAAACGCTCTTTCAAAACGGTTTTTTCATAGTCAGCCTGTCACGTTATAATTAAATGTAGAAAGGAAAGTGTAGTGATCTCAGGGTTGTGATATAAAAAAAAAATAAAGAAAAATGAGACGAAAGTTAGGTCAGTCATTTATTATAGTGATTTAACACAGATTTAGATACAGACAGAATTCACTAATTTAAATATTAATTACGACCATGATACGACCTCTTAAGACGTAAATTTATCTTCATCCGAGTTGAATTTCCTCTCGCTTCTCAATTTTCAAGCTCTTCCTTCATATATTGTACATAATGTACATAATGAAGGTGTGAAGTGATGTTCTTCGGGCACTTCATCATTGAACTGAGGGCCAAGAGATGTTTTGCAGAAACTTTCCAGCGAACCATTCCATAGCTTTTCTTGTACAATTAAACAATCGGGTACGGCTTTCCAAAACTACCCCGCATTTTTTACAAAATTACATTATAAACAGATCACTGTGTATAACAAAATTCCTAAAATATCAATTTTTGATTCCAATCCATTTTTTCCTCCCCGACAGCTGTCAAAACCTCAACACATTTTTTATCATTCCAATTTTAAAATTCCAGAAAATCATAAGCTATTCCACAGAGGTCGATCAGCCCATACATATACAGTAAACAAAGAGAACAAAAACAGGAACACGAACAGGAGTAGTGTGACAAGCCTAAAAACGTCTTAGTGTTTGGCACGGGCTTCTTAAAAAGTAAATTGCCAAGAAAAAAATATATTAAAAGGTGGTCTTCAAAAAGAGTTGAATAATTAACTGTATTTTTACTTTTTTTCTTGAACATTGATTTTTTTCATGAAATTGACTGAGGCACCGTTTCAGATCCAATGGAGAACAACACGTAAAGTTAATCGTAGAGGTCGCCGAGGACGACTGGGCTCAGGTTCCGTCATTACTCTGTCTTTGATGGGTTTGAATTTCCTTCTTATCGGTCATATACGAAAAGTGTAATGCTGTTAGTGAGCTATAGCATGAGTTGATGAAACGGAATGCGTGAATAACTATTAAAACAACTGTTTTGGTCGAGAAGTTTAGTATAAAATTATGTTATGATAGTTTTAGCTTAGACTTCTTGGAGAATACTATCACGTGGGGTATTTCCCTGCCCGAGTGGGAAACCCATGAACAAAAAATTTAAATAAAACAAACTTTCTGTTTTCAATATTTTTATTTGAAAGGACACAACACGAATAATATATTCACACAAAGTAAATGAAGAAGTTAAATAAGGAAGGCCGCTACTGCGGTCCCTCGGAGACTCTCTCAGGTATACGAAAGTTGGGTAGGTACGTTCGTTGTACTGAGTCTCACTCAACAACTTTTTACATGAACATAATTTCCTACTACAGCGACACCAATTTCACGTAACTATGGACTCCGATTCTTACCTCGACACGGTACTTTTAACTTGACATTTATGAGTTGCTCTCATGTATTGTGAACTGAGGCCAGAGAGGGGCGTGTGTTAGGGTTGGTTAGCGGTACCAGATTTATGAGCCCTTCGGCCGTCGCGGTTCTGGCACCGTACTTCGGCAGGCGGCCGGCTGGTGTCAGCCAAGGTGGATCGCCCGAAACCAATGTATTTAATTTTTATAACGAGCTTACTCGTTGCTACTCGTATTTGTAAGGCAAACGACAGCTTAAACAGTGTCTTTAGACACTCGCCTATACGCTCTCTGTAGCGATGAAAGAGCAATTTTCTTCCCCGTCCTGATTGTCGTCTTCATTAAGCACCACTCCTACTGCATAAATTTTTTGTCCGTCCGTCCGTCAGTTCGCTCTCTATATGACGTCGTTATTTCCCAAATTATTTTTTTTTTAACTGGACACAAAGTTTCCCTTTACGCCCTAGTTGTGCAAGTACTATTTAGGACCACATGAGTGTATGCAATAATAAATCAGGGATAGGTATTTAAAGATAGTCAAATTTAGCTTGTTTTGCGCGCTTCAACATACCACTGTCGATTCGGGTACCCGTGATAAAGGCGTAAATATTAAGTTCTAGCCGCGCCGTAGAATAAATTTTCAAAAATAAGATTAAATATTGGGTAAAATATAGATGCAAGGGATAATGCAAAGATAACTTTGTAATTATTTTATTGAGAATCTCGTTAAAAAATGTTACAGAACTAGCCAAGTGTTTAAAACTACGATCAAAAATGGCACATATTTTTTTCACGTGAATAAGTTATATGGATTTTGTGATTTTTCTTTTTATTAAAAACTGCTACATTTGCAGTTGTCACCGTCTTAAGCATTGTAACTAATTTGTTTTTTTTTTGTTCTCTGAAATGTGGAAATATGCATATTTTTTCAAAGGCCGCTTTCGTACATAAATGCCGCAATCTGACAATTTAAGAAAATATAAATATAAGAATTGACCAAAGACTATAATTGACAAACAAATAGTTATCTTCTAAATACGACGCAATCGTAGCATTCATTTACGAAAGGTCTACACAGTCGTAGAGCGCGTAAAATTTCTAGTTAATGGTCACTTGTGTACGCCATGTTTTTACAGAACTACCACGCCAATAGTTTAAAAAAAAATCAGTACATGAAATTGAAGACATTTCCAGAACAATGTACAAATAATTTATAAACATATTATAATACATGGGACTTCCCACACAGCGCCATCTAGTCCCAAAGTAAGCAAGTATTATGCTTGTGTTATGGGTTACTAGACAACTGATATACATACTTAAATATTCTTTATAACATATACATATATAATTTTTTTTTTTTATATATAACAACCAAGACCCGGTACCAGTATCAATATTCATCATATTAATACTGACCCGACCTGGGATTCGAACCCGGGACCTCTAGCTTCGTAGGCAGGGTCGCTACCCACTAGGCTTAGCGGTCGTCGACATATGTCGCGTACCACCGGTGTACGTTTAAAAGTAAACAACGAATTAACAGTATCTAAGGGGAGAGTAAAATGTATTATCTATACGAGTAGGTCCATACATGCCTTGTTCCTGGAATTTAACCATAATAGTACATTGTACCAATTCCAATTACAATTTATAAAGTAATCTACCACATATAATTTATATGCGTAATCAATGTCAGGTGGAATCTGGTCATTTCCAATTTTGATACAAAACTTTTCGAGATTTAGGTATTTATCTTTAGTCTTTGCCTGCAGCTTCATTCCTTGATACCTGATTAATTTCTGCTTCTCCTACCACTCCTCGCTTCATAATTTGTGTTAGTTTACCATTGCCTCACAAGTGCCTCGCATTATCTCCCTTACAGGATTTTTTTTTCTTCGGCTTACGTCACGCTGCCATTTAGACCGCCTGCGGGGGGTCATTTACTTGTATGAATATCGGACTCCGTCCCGTATACCCTTTTACACGTAAGATGTTCAGTCTTTAATATCGTGTGTTCTCATTAGCATTTTGTAATATAAATTAATGGTATTGTTAATACACGTATAAATTATAATTGAATTTAGGGACGTAACCTATGTACAGTTTTCCTCAGAATCATGGGTGCAAATTCATGAAACATTATTATTCAGATCCTAAATAAGTTCAAAGTAAAATTCAAACCCAATCCTTGAAAAAGAAATGATACATGAAAGAAAATGGATAGTTCCCTTTTTACTTTTTACTATCCATAGAATTTGACTTTATACTTTAACGAAAATTCATTCCATCTTAAAGTTTTTAAAGTTGAATTTCTAGCATTCTGAACCTGAAATGTTCCCGGAACCCTATTAGTCTCGTTCTAGTGCCTGTATATCTGTCCATTTGTTTATTCATCCGATAAAGTTTTTACAGTGATTACGATATTATGGGTTACTAGCTTTCTACACACGGCTTCGCCCGCGTGAACTTCACGTTTGTACCGAGAGCACTAAAAAAACATTTCGATATAGTCGTGAAAGGGTAACAAACACGCAGGCAAGTTTTCTGCGATGAAAAGTAACCTAATGTCTTTCTTCGGAGTTCCAGCTATCGCTATATCAAAAATCATCAAAATCAGTTCTACGATTTAGCTGTAAAAATTGTAACAAACGTACAGACAGACATATTTCCGCAATAGAAAATAGCCTATGTCCGTCTTGAGGATGCAAGCTCTCTTCCTACCAAATTTTATCAAGATCGGTTCACCGGTTTAGTCGTGTAAGGGTTACAAATATAGAGACGCATTTCCGCGGTAAAAAGTAGCTTATGTCCTTTCTCAGAGTTCAAGCGATTTCTGTACCAAACATCAAAATCGGTTCAACGCTTTAGTCGTGAAAACGTAACCGACCGCCAGGCACTTTCGCATTTATAATATTAGTACGGATACATTATGATTATTTTAATGTACATATCGTATTAAAATTTTAATACAAGTGTGAGTGTCTTTAAACTTTAAAACCATTTCATTTTAATTTTCTTTGGCACAAATTGGGTGCTAAGAGCTTGCCAATTAGAATTGTATTTTGTTTCAATTTTTATGGGATTTACAGATCCTAAATAAGTTCAAAGTAAAATTCAAACCCAGTCTTTGAAAAAGAAATGATACAGGAAAGAAAATGGATAGTATCCTTTTTACTTTTTACTATCCATTGCATTTGACTTTATATTGTAACGAAAATTCGTTCCATGTTAAAGTTTTCAAAGTTGATGTTCTAGCATTCTGAACCTGAAATGTTCCCCGAACCTGGTTACAGCACTCTGTTATAACTATACCGAGAAAAAAAGCTAACGTGGCTGAATAGAAGAGTTTTTATTACTATTTAAAAAAAACATTCCATTGGAAATAGAAAAAAACTGTGAAATTTATAAATTAAACAAAATGAAATTTTTTTATTTCATAAATTAAACGAAAATACTATGTTCTGAATTTGTGCTTTCTATATCAAAAACGTCTCGCGTTGTCGCTTAGGGCGTTGTCAAACGAACACTCTTTTATATTTATCACAGACAATAAAAATATATAAAAAGGTTTAATGGGCAGTAGGCGTATAACTTATTACAATTTTATTATGTAATGTGTATATACGAAAGGTAGATACGGGACCCTTCAGACGCGAGCCCGACGCGCACTTAGATGGGTTTTTTGTCCTATGTCAAGAACCACCGTACATTGCAATCCCACTAAATAAATACATCTAATATTATAGAACGTTTCTTTTTAATAAAAAAAGTTGCCCAGTGAAACTGAAATAGTTGTTTCCGTCGGCGGTTTCCATTTGGCGGTTACGGAAAAATAAGAGTACAACTTTCGTAGCGAGCGACCTATTGACGTTTCAATAATTTTCATGAAAGGAGATATAACTATGTATTACTACTCAATTGACTTAATAGTACTGTCAGATAGAAACAATTTCTTACTTCAACATCGATTCCGATGTGCGATTTGTACGAATCCATGAGAATAATACGAGTATACACTGGGCCACAAAAATAACGAGTCGCAAAAAAAAACTGTGAAAGTATTTTAAATAGATAAGATTAATTCGTAAAACTGTTATAGTATGTTGTAGACGGCTTATGACAAACAGAAGAGAATACATAAACGTTTTGTGTACTATTTGATTTTAATTAAAATCTACAAAAACTAAAAAACAAAATAAAACTGTTCTAATTGATGACAACAAGAAATACATATCGCAATTCGTCTAAAAAACAAAACACCTTTTTGGTGTTTTAATACTTGTATTTTCTGTACGAATTCGTATAACTTCAAAACTTATAAGACAATGTGGCATACTATAAACCGAATTGTTTATACGATAATCGAAAAACACATCCATGGATCAATCTTCATCTGTCCTTCGGACGTGCTCTAGAGCTAATCGTAACCTGGTAACTCAATGTTCTCTGAGCAGGTTAGGGCTATTTGCTGGCATGTAAAGCTTTACAACCACTTCACAGAGTCGTCGCAGGATCGTGTCAGAGCTCACATTGTTGTGTTGAACTTGTTAAAGTCTGTTTCGGACTCAAAACAGCCGTGAGTTGTCATTTCGTAGCATAGTGCTCGCGATGAAACGGTTTTCTTGTCTAATTATGTACTTTGGACTATTTTCTGGTCTTTTAATGCTTATGCCGCCGGTTTCTTAAAAACACTGGAGTACCTATTCTTTGCGGACCGTAGATAAAGATACTTCTAATGTCTTAGCAGTACTACTTCGCTGACTTCTTTCTTCTTGTACTACAGTAATAGTTCGTGTACATTCTTCAGGTGTTAACTATATGATGCTGCATTGAATAGTGTGATCCAAAAAATTGTTAATAATGACAGCACGGATTAAAACAAAAGCGGAAAAAATATTCTTGTTCTAATTTTGTGTTATGTTATTTTTCAAACTTCTGCATTTTCTACAAACGAAACTTCATTTGAGATTTATAGTAAACATTATAAATCCACTTATACCACACTCTTTATATGAGCTATCTATATATACAACTTTGGGAGATATAGTTTTCTATGTGACCTGTTGTTTTTGCAGCCCAGTTTAGTAATAGTGCAGTTAGTGCTTACAATATTATGTCAAACCAAATACAAATTCTACAGTGATTATACTCGTAGTAAGTGAACAGCACAACTAATCACAAAGACATTTTTGTCTAAAAGCTCTTGAATTGTTCCGAATTTTAACGAAAACAATATTTTGAGTTCAGTTTTTTTTATCAAAAGTGGTAAAACAGAACACTTGCAAAAGAATTTCTAATTTTGTCTCTCCGTCATTCGCAGGCCTTTTATCGTGGAAATCGTAAATTTTTTGAGTGTCACATAAAAACGACCCCCGTAAATTAAAAGCTCATGCGCACGCATCCTCGTCATCAAGTTATCGCGAGATGTTGAGCTAGCCGAAAGTAACTTAGTACGTCCTCTTTCTCAACCCCCGGCAACAACTTTATGCCTTTCTTACGTTATTACGTAGAGAACTGAAGCTTGCCGCCGTCCACTAATAACAAATGCATCGAACAGAGCTATGTTAACTAAAAACGTTAAGTACTAAAATATTCAATTTAAACTTTAAATAGGGATTTTAGGGTTGATTCTCTGACTCAAATGTCAGAGTTTTAATTTGTGCTTAGCCCATCGTGTTGGGTAATTACAAATTAATTTAAGTGAGGAGTTCGTTAACAATTATTTACAAAAATGTAAAGTAATGTTACTACGCAAGATTATTTTGCATTTTCGAACGATAAATTTCATAAATATTTACTTCTAAATGTTGGACCGCGCCGTACATTTATCCCATTTTCCTACGGAAAACTACAAATTTTCTTTCTATGTAAATAAAGCAAGTAAGTCAATCTAGTATTCGCTGATATCGATGGTACACATATTACGTTTAAAGTAAAATGCACAGTAATCGAATTAAAAATCTCTCTGTTTTAATGACCCGATAATCAGTAACAATAACGCAGCGTAGGCAATTATGGAAATGATAGTAAGTACAAATAGTTAATTCAAATATAGCGAAAATTAAAGAAAATATTTAATTAGTTTGAACTGCCCATGGGTAGTATGGGTAGTAGGCGTTGCTATTACAAGTTTGTGGTATATTTTGCTATCGAATATTTTGCTGTAAATAGATGCGATGAAAATGGTGCAGCGATAGGTTTCTTAAAATTTCGTTCCATACGACATACATAGTATTTAATACGAAATTAGTTTTTTCTGGTGTACACGTTATGAAAATGTTCGAGAAATCGCCCAAGTCCACTCGAAGTGACGAAATATTGAGTAAAAGGTAAAAATTTATTTGTAATAAGTACTAGCTTAGTTTGCGAAGCGAACCGAATAATATAATCTCTGAGCTGCATCAAACTATCAACAATTCAGGATCAGGTATTCGTTATAGACTAGGACATTCAAGCGGTCACAGTTGAGGCCATGACTAATTAGAAAACAAGGTCTTCTATAGCCAACTCTAGACACAGCATTACGTTCGGCAGCCACTTTAGAGTTCTACGAAGCTAGATAACAGTGTTATTTGGTTTTAAATATCATGTTATCGAATTATTGCCGTATAAGTTGCTTTTATTGTATCATAGTAGATTGGTTCGTTTTAATTTGTGAACTGTGACATAGATTACAGTTCCGATCTCGGATTACTTGTACATAAATTCAGAGTCGGTTAGGGTAGTTGGTTCACGTTTGATAGTTAGTTATCCGAGTTGCCGTGACAGGTTGGGTTTCGTATTAACATATACGCTCACTTGCGAGCTTGCAAGGTTTTGTTATCTATTTTCAGAGTAAGCACAAGGGCGAACGAATAATATTAACAAAGATAATAAGCTTTTATTGAAAAAAAAAACTTTATTTATTTGTTACGTGGACAGCATACAATAGCACTTAAAGTGACGTGATATACTATTATTTGTTTTATATTTTACATGAAAATTTGGTAATAAATGCAATCAAATTCATTGTTATTATGTGCTTTGATGACCCAAAATAGATGTGTTCCATTTCACAAAAACAATTTAGACAATTTATTCTCAATTTATTCTAGACAATATGTTTACTTCAAAGAGGTGTTCTGCGAAAGTGTGTTTTGAAGCTATAACTAATTTCGTGATCTAGCGCAGCGAAGATCTAGCGTAATGACAGAAATTAAATATGACGTCGTAGCGCAAACATAGATAAATGTGAGGTGAGATAAAGAGGCTTAAAATAATTCGGCGAATAATTTAACCCTCTTTCTTTATCTTACGTAACTAATTATTAAAATTTTTCCTCGGGAAGTTGAAACGTCAGTCCGTCCAACAAAGGATGAGATTTCGGAAAGTTGCAGATGTTTCATTGCTCCCCGGCCGTTCCGCACGGCTGAAGACTCCTCGAAGTGAATTCGGCGCGAAAGTGAATAATGAGGGAACGAAAGTCCAACTGCAAAAAATCATTACGTCATTGCGTCAATCAAACGGCGCTCTAGAGCTTTTAAACGCGACTCCGTCGAGCTTTGAATTTCAGCCAGCATTGTTACAAGTCCTTTGTTGAACGATTAGACTTATCGGTCTTGTGTGAGTTTACGAATACGCTAATGGTTGTTAAATCTTGTTCTTTGAGTTCTCTTTGTCGAGTTACAGGTTTTGACGATTCCCTTATCGTATTACTAGACATTTGAACCCGTCTTGAAATAGACGCCATTCAAAAGCTCAGTGTTAAGTGAATCTAGAGGGCTGTCTCACTCGTTTGGAATAAAAAATATTTATCTACAAAATGTCTGTTTTCCGACGTTGCCGTTTTCGATATAGGTTTATAGGTACCTGCGACCGTTAATATTGGATACGTCGTTATTAAAATTGAAACTCTTGTGTTAAAAGTTATATCGGCTGATTGGCACCTTATGTTACAGCGAGGTTTCGATGGCGCCATCAATCTTTACCTATCGCAGAAGAAGGTGCGCTAAATTCTCTCGTTCCGTCCGAGCTTCAAGACAAATGTTCACAACGCGTGTCGTGCAACTTGATTATCCTCTGGTTACTAAATACAATTTGTAGTCATTATCGTATTAAATTATCAATTATTGATAATACATAATGGATGTATACAAACATGTTTTTTAGATAATCGTTAATCGAGTAATAAAATTACACACTGTTAATCGTTTAAACTTAGTTACTCATGTGTTGTTTTCATTACTTTTATATGATGTAAATGATAATAATTTTTAAAATGTTACTATGCCTCGTTATGTAAATGCCGCTTAACATGCGCTTAACTCATAAACTATTTTATTTGGACAACAAGGAACATAATAATGATTTGAAATTGTTTCAAATTAGCGGTAACATCTTTTGAAGTTTTATATTATGTAACACGTGTTGGCGTCATTGTTAAGATCGATTGGGTTGTGAATTCCTTTTTAACTGAAATCAAATTTAATGGTAACATGTATTCTCATTTTCTAGAATCTTTAAAGTGTAAGTAAATAATAAATTAGCTGTTCTGCAGCTTTTACGTAAACACATTTATTATAGTAACTTTATTGTACTACATACATTTTAATGGAATGCCTATTATACATACACGTCCAACATAATAGAATTTCTTCTTCATACGTGCGTTTTACCTGACTAATTGAATTTTATTCGTTTTATTTTATCCCTTAACGCGTCGTGTTCAAGTGAACTAAAAGAGGTAATAGTTTTAGTACCTTCTGATAGATGGCGCTGCAATTTTATTTGACCTAGGTGTCGTTGTGAACAAAAGTTTTTCTCATGCCGTACTCTCTGCTTATTAGATAGTTCTCTTGCCGCCCTGAAGATGGCGATTCTATGTTGCAGTATTTTGAAAGCTTTGAGTTTCAACTACCATTCCTGTCGTCCTGAAGATGGCGAGAATTTTGATTTTTCAGTACAGTGTAGTGTTTTCGTTTTTAGGGATTTTTGGCGATGCCTGTTTTATTGCGAAATGATGTATCTATTAAATATTAACCGGAAAATGTATTTGTTTTTGCTTTATAGTGTACCAACAGTTCCAGAGTACAATTTGTTGACTATTATTACGTTAATGTGTACAGGGCATGGAACCGATCTGTGCTGCTCTGCAGTTACTTAAAAAAACGTTATCGTATAAAATAAGTAGGTATATTAATTTATAGAAACATTGCTGCGGGAATTATAGCGGACGTGCGCAACCAGCCTACATTATATTTTATTTGTATACTTTTCAAATTACAATATATTTAATTTTGTGTCGTATCAAGTAAGGTATATTACATACTCCGTACAAATTGTTCTAAATCGTCTACATGTTCTGTAATAACGTGAGGGAAACTTAAAGATGAAATGACAATATCGAATGCAAGTTGTGTCAATAAACATAATCAGAATCCATTTAAAATTTTGCCGTCACTATATAAATATTACCAAAGTGATATTAAACGAAACACTTTTGACCCGCATTGTGTTCAACAGGTTTATTCATCCATTAAAAGTTGTAAACGATCATCCAAACTTTAGGGGCTCGTCAAAAGACAAAAACGGGCTTCGGTATTTTCTTAACAGCGCTCTTGAATATTCAAGGTAGGTCACCTATTATTGTGCGCGTAATATTTTTTTAACAACTCTAATTGAGGACAACGTTTTCTTTTTGTTGTACCAAAGTTCCGACAATGCTGAAAAGTAAACAAAAAGAATCTAGAGTTGGTGCAAACTTTTCTTGTTATTTCAAGCTTTGCAGAGGCTTACCTGAGAGAATTCGCTCACTTCAAAATCTCTTTCAAAGGCTGTGGCGGTTGTCGCGTGATGCTGTAAAATTTTGTCGGTAAAATTAGGCAGCGAAAGATAACAAATTTATACGAGTTTAAAAAAAAATTTAGTAATAAAATCGTAACTTTAAGAAGCTTAAAATAAAAATTAAATTTAAAATTCAATAAACCCCCCAATACAAAAAAAAGTGACATATAATATAGGTTTATAAATTTTACAATGATTCTCGCTCCCTTAAAGGCGTCGGGGATCGGTAATTATACTTATATCTAAGCACCTGTATTTTGTATACAGTATACGCGCAGGGCCATGGCGGCCATGCGTGTGCAATATAACAACGCATACCGTACCTTGTTTGGATTGCCGCGTTACTGCAGCACCAGCGGTATGTTTACAGCGGGCCGGATGCCCACGTTTGACGCAGTAATGCGCGTGCGCACTGCAAGTGGCGCGTAAGCATCTCCTCAGTGCTAATAACGGAGTGGTACGCAATGCGGCAGAGTGGGATCATAGTCCGATTCATCAGGAATGGAGGCAACTGCACGCACCGCCTCCGCACTGAGGATGACATGGAGGAACATAAAGACATTTTTGTTTTTTTTTTTCTCTCTTTCTATTGCTTTTTTTTTACCTTATGGTGTAATTTGATGCCGGAATAAACATTTCTTTTTTGTTATGATGTCACGTGACATAAAAGGTTTTGGTTTTTTTTTATCTCAGAATCTATTGAAATTATGTTCTAATTTGCAAACCTTTATAAAGTTAGTAAGTATATTAAAAAAGCCCTTTCCTGTAAATACCTCTGTGAAAATATACCTTTAAATTCCTCATTTCATTCTATTATTTCAATGTGAATGAAAGTAAGACGAGCGTACTACCACCATAGTTATGTTGTAGTACTTACTATCTAAACCATGTTCTTGCAAAGGATACAGTATCTTGTTATAAAAATCAACCACAATGACGATAGACACAATAATCGTGAATTAATCTAATTAGGTATGTTTTTTCGTTACGTGCTCGCATGGCATGTGTGTTCTAACAAATTAGAAATTCATGATATTTTGCTAAAACAAATATTAACACCCGAGTACTGAAAGGCCGTTATTTGATCTTTAAAAGCGTCGGGAAACGCTAAGTAAACTTAATATACCTAATATTATATAATAGAATATTAAACTTGACACAGGTGGAATTGCTCTTAAGTAGAAAACGTAAATAAATAAGTAGTAGAAAACACTGATTAGACGGCAGATGAACAAGTGATAGTTAGCTAATAGGGTGCGTCACGCAAAACTTTTGTAGCTGGCGCTTTCGGCAATAGTGTACCCTGGCTTACAAATTGTGACATTTAATAATAAAAATATTACACAAAAATGGTGCAAGGCGAACGCGGACACTGCGCCGCGTACTTAGATATTACACCTGAAACTTTGGTTTACCTCTATTTAACGGACGATTAACTTTGACCAGCGTTTCAGAACTCGGGTCTCAAAAGTTATTGAAATAAACATATATGTGGTTCGATTCCCGCCCGGGACAAATATTTGTGTGCATGAACATGTTTATTTCGTTCCGGGTCTGGGTGTATAATATTTATCTATGTATATGTTATATAAAAAAAAAGTATTTATGTATGTATATCAGTTGTCTAGTAACCCATAACACAAGCATAGTACTTGCTTACTTTGGGACTAGATGGCGCTGTGTGGGATGTCCCAAATATTATTATTATTATGTGTCAGGATAGTACCTAACTAATAAAATATATCTTATGCAACCATATCATCTGTCGTCGCAGCCGCAGTGATTACTACTAAATCTTTATTATTCTGTGTGTGCCCGTACGTACATATTGCGTATCCTCTTACTTATTCTTGGGTTGGTCCCCATGGGATAGGCTTGCTACGCACATTGTCAGTAAACGTGAATGTTTTTTCTTTCTTGATGACTATTGCTTTACCATTAGGACCCTTTCGGTCGCTGTTTGTACTCGACCTTTGCGCACTAAATTATTGTATCTACGGAAATAAAGCCGTGTGAGTTTTTCTTACGGATGTATAAAAATGGAGTTTTTTAACATGTTCTTGAGTAATGACGCTGACTTATCATGGTGCTTTTTTTTTGTAGTAAAAGTATGGTCCTTAAATATGAAAAATATCTGATTTCAAAAGGTTGTGACAAAAAAATAGACGAGTATAGCCGTTGAATTTGAAAAATGAAACGAGGAAACGATGAAAACGAAGCGAGGGATGACACCCTAGTATTTCTATAAAACTATTTTCATGAAATAAACTCGGTTACGGCGCTCATTAATGAATCCATTGCGAGCTTCATAAACACGAAATGCAATAGAGTTACCTGTCCCGGATGGTTTAAATATTCGTATGAGCGATAATGGTGTAATCTACATTTCAAAGCGACCGTTTCTGCACACAGCGCGGTCGTCCCCGTCCCAATACTGATACTATTGTATCAGGGTTGGCGTATGCAAATAATAGCGTATTAAAATTTTCAGATAGAGCATTCGTGTTATAAGTACGAATACCTAAATGTCTCTGGAAATTCGATTTTGTCTGTTCAATTAAGTATTCAATATGATAAATGGGAATACCGACTAATTGAACTCTTCAGAATATCACGTAAACACTTGGATCAGTGAACTTTGGAACTTACATAACTTCCTAACAATAGTTAAGCATAAAACGTGTGCTGTATAGGCGTGGGATAAATCCTAGTAAATTGTGCTAGCATACAGGATAGCTTTTGATTCCTAGACAAAGAATGTTTCGAATAAGTTAATTGTTACGGAATACGGAATAGGAAAACAACTACAGTTATTTAATTTTTAAAAATCGGCCAAGTGTTAGTCGGGCGGTGCCCTTGAGGTTCCGTAACGTAACCCTATATATAGGGCGTGATATGACGGAATTTATGTTCTTTTTTCTCGTCATCTCTGCTCACCGCCAGATGGCACGAACTTACTGAAATACCGAAAGAAATTCTTAAAATTGGTAATTTTCAGATTATCCAACTATTTACTTAGTACAAAATTTCGAGATTTTTGGTCTGCACAAAGTCCTGTATAGGTTTTGATTGAGCGTTTTTTAATATGAAATACGTGTTTGAATGAAAGCCATCACCCAAGTTCTGAAACGCTCTTGGTGAAATCGTTGATTTGTTGACCGGCGATATGAATTTTTTAATTTTTGTTAGTGTCAAAGCATTGATAAGACAAAATTTTCCAAATAGGCAGGTTGTCACTTTGACCGATTCATTCGCCCATGCATTTGCTATCGATTTAAGTGTATTGCAATCTTCCTTTTCAGAAAATTGACGGTTGTCAAATTTAAAAACTTAACAGTAGATGGACTAAGTGACGCTAGTGATATTACACTTGAACGTTGATTGACTTCTGTTTAACAGACGATTAACCTGACCAGCATTTAGGGACTGTGCTGCATATTTTTTTATGACATTGACGTTTTTTTTTTACAAAACCATGGGTCTGCATGCTTCTCTATTTGATATATTCTATATCAGTTTTAACTTGATACCTCTCTTGCTCCTGAGAAAAAGGTCCTTGACATGCAGAAAAATAACAAAGTGATTCTATAAAGATTCCGTTTTCAACCCTTTGAAGTACGAAACCAAAAGAAGCATATGCTTACATAACAACGACATAGGTAAATGAATGTGAAAACGTTCTATGTTACATTGTTCCACCTATGCCATTGTAAACGTTCGTCTTTGGTTATTCTATTAGTTCAAACTTTATAAAAACTTCGCTTATTCTTTCAATCGATTAACTTTGGCAAGCGTCAGTGGTAAACCCTTCCATATAGGTTTAACTATAAAAGTCCGAAATAAACTGGCTTTTGTAATATTGCCTACAGGCATTTAGCAAAAGGGATAATTAAATATGAGAATTTCGGCCGTTTCTAGTGACATATATCTGCATTCAAAATTGTAGATCTTTTGTAGTATTGTATTGAATGTTTTTGAAGATATTTTGAAATTCTTTCATTTTCAATAAAATTATAAATAATTTCCAGGCGATCCATGCTTGATGCATTCACTTGTTGACATATTTTTTGGCGCAAATCCATAGCTTCAAGTATCATTTTCCTAGTTTTTCAGTTTAGTTCTGAAGACGGGTACGTGGACGTTTGTTTAATTACGTGATTGACGTCTCGGCACATTACGGAGACGATCATAAATCAATCCGTCGGTCTCAGTTGTTAGACGAGGGATGTGCGTCACAGCTGAGGGATATCGACAGCTTATAATTTGTTACATAACCCTTATATAGCAGAACTAAAGTCCTGGTCCAGTGATTACGTAAAGAGCTTACACCAAATGAGAAATGGGGCAACGAATCTGAGGATTCTTCGTCTATTAGGAAACTTCGACATTATGCTTGATTAGTTTCTGCTAACTCGCTAAGAAACTTGGCCATTTAGCACTTTTACATTTTAACACAACAGCATTACGCGCCATTGAAAATCCAAAACGATTTCTATGTGTTTTTGAAAGTTCGAGATCAGACATCATCGCATTCAATAGAAAAGAGGACTTAGAAAACAATACTGACAAGTGACTACTCAGAAATTGAAATTTTTGTTCACCCTTCATACTACGTCCGCAGCTTAAAAAAGGAGATTTCGTAAAACCCCACGGGGGCCATCTCGAGGCAGGCTAATTGAATTTTCGTCTGAGCAAAAACTAATTTTAATGCGCTGGCGAGCCTCCGACGTCGGGACTCATATTTCTCGTCGCGAAACGAGTCCCAAAGCCCTGCGGCCGGAAATGGGACGCATTCATTATGGAGCAAAAAGGTAAAGAAGCATGAAATTTGCCTCCTCTGTATCGAGGTCAGTAGCTACGGACTGCCTTGTTTTAATGTGGCCATATAATATTGGCTTATGAATAATACGGGGGTTGTCTGGGTTGAGCAATATTCTTACATCGATGGGATGGAAAGGTTAATCGAAATTTTCAGAATGTTATTTTTATATCATTATTTACTTTTGTGTACTCTTTGAAAACCCTAAGAATTGGCCAATTTTACTGCAGGCATCTATAGATGAACAATGTGAAACACTTTTTCTAAAGCTACAAAATTTAATTTTTTCACCTTGTTGATCTAGCAACTAAACAAGCTTGGCGACGACCGTCTAAAGAGACTATGCTTGGGGTCCGCTTGTTACAACAGATCCAAAAAGATGACAAAGACAGACTCTTGCAAACCGGTCGTCTCACAAGCGAGTCTCAGCTCTCGAGTCCTTTGAGTGCTTCAACTGAGTGCAAATACCATTTTATTACTGCTGCGCACGACTTATACGAACTTTTATACCAATGTTTCATAGAGAAAGAATGAATGCTATAACGCAGGAATTAAGGTAGCGACTAAATATAACACGTCAAACTCTATTAGCAAATTTGTGTGGCTTAAGTACTAATTTTCCATGGTTTTTGTGTTTGATTTTTTCATCGTAAGTCCAACAAAACTCGTGGTTGCTCTATCTCACCTTCATAGCAAACGTGACAGATTGAGATCGATGGTGGTGTTTTACAGTTCTTATAAAGTGCGTTTGGTCATTTATTTGTATCTAGGCGCAATGTCCATAAAAAGTTAACAATTTAATAGCGCTTTCTACGAATTTCGGCAATAATAATAATAACGTATACATGAACAACAACTTCTAGGCCCCAAACTAAGCATTAGCTTGTGGCACCACATACATATAACAACCAAGACTCGATACCAGTATCGATATTTATCAAGTAAACACACACCCGACCTGGGATTCGAACCCGGGACCTCCAACGTCGTAAGCAAGGTCGCTACCCACTAGGCTAAGCGGTCGTCATTGTAAAAATAATATCCAGAATGATAGGACCTTTGCTCTGCCAGGTAACGTGATTCAAGGAACGACGAAGCTATTATGTAGTTGAGATCACATTGTAAATAAAATTTAACCGATATATATGTATTTATTGTTCGACGTTCGTTCATAACTACACCAAGTAACGAACTAAAAAAAATTGATGTAATGTAACTGTATATTAGTTTTTTATCACTGAAAATTAATTTATCTAAAATGCGAAACAAAAATTGATCTAATCAAGACAGACTGAGTTACCATATAGATTACTTTTCCTGTGTTTTACATTCGAAAAAATTCGAGTGCCTATACACGCTTCTCTATATATTTATTTAAACCATCTGGTTGTACTCGATAAACTGTAAAAATAAATTTGTCCGATTAAAATGTACGCAGAGCTTTTACAAATAGAAAAATATGCAAAGCGCACGCACAGACCCTCATTTTTTAACTACTATCCCGGTTGTTATCGATATTGAATTGAAATGAAATGTCTTTATTGTCACACAAACATGCAAACAAAAAACAATTAAGAACAATAATAAAAAAAAAACACACACAATACAAGATTTAAATTGCAAAATTAAAAGTAAAGAAAAAAAAAGAAAATTATAATATGAGAGCAGATGTCAAATCAGGAGATCAAAGGAAGCGGCAGTACAAATACACTGTGAAATGTCGAGCACGCTTATATAAAATCCCTTGCAGTTAGATCATCCTTGTATATGGAAAGTTATATTTCAAGAGGTATTCAAAAATCTGGAAACAACACGGTATACGTGTTTCGAAGGCATTGTGCCGCTGCATTGTGACGCTCCCTATTATTTGTGTATTTTCTAATTTACGTTATATAGCTGTTCACTAAAGCTATAGACAAGCTAACACTAAAAACACATAAGCCTTGAATATAAATCATAAATTAAGAAAACAACTCTATATAGCATGGCTAACATAACGAAATGCCACCCTAAAAAAAATTAAAAAATCAATAATGTGACAAAGAGTACATATTACGTGTGAAATTAAAATCTGCCATAACAAAAGTTGGTATGCTGGATCTAAGTGAGCAAAAATTTGTTGTTAATGTTAAATCCACAGACGTAATAAAAACTCTAGACTCCCTGTCACTGAACAACCAATGAAGCACTCCAATAGCGTCCACGTAAATATGTGTGAGCAGGATTTCGTAGCGTACTGGCGCGGTCGTTACACTTACATAGTAAGTACGTACATAAGTGTACGTAGTACACTTACATGTGTTCAACTTGACGCGTGCGTACACATGCAGCTGACTTACTAGGGGTGTATAGGTAGTTCGCGATGTTACGTCCGGATATTCCTAGGTTCATAGTTCTTCACTTCATCAGCCCATTTTTACCCCACTGCAGGGGCTTAGGCCTCCCCAGGGTGAGGAGGGGGCTTAAAGCTTAAATCCACCACGCTGCTCCACTGCGGGTTGGGGACTGGAACGACCGCCATCTATTGACAGCGTCCGGGACCGACTGCTTAACGTGCCCTCCGAAGCACGGATTCAGTGATAGTTGTGTACTTAACTCAGAAAAACTCATTGGTACACGCCCGGATTCGAACCATGGCCCTATGGGGCCTTATAAATTTGAGACAGGTTCGTTGCGCTTTGGGCTATCACGACACTTCATAGTTAAATTAAATTAATTATACAATTTTAAAGGAGGTGGTAATATTTCTATGATACGAAAGTATATAGTACACGCGAAATCAAAGATTATCACTGCTTTAAAACAAAAAACACCAACAACCCGTAGACCACGCAGGTGTAATCGCGTAGTCGAAGAGTCGAGAGTTGATGTATTTATATAAAAGAACCTGTCCTGGACTGCTTGACTGACAAATCAACACAATCCAAACCTCCGCGTCTAGAAACATCAAATCAGACTTTACTTATATATCGCAAAAAAGCACTAAGGGAGGATTATTTAAAATCAAATTATGAAAAAAAATCTAAATAAAGCTCGCATCAGCTTGAAATTTTGAACAAACGTCTACTAAACTACCATTTATTTATTTTTAAAATTATATTTAAAACGGTGGAAAAATGGGTAAAATACAGGTAACGCAAATCGTCAGGTCAATAAACTTGAAATATTGCACAGAATTTATTTTATTAGAAGTTACGTAAGAAATCACTAGGAATAGGTTTTTCATAATACGAACTTTAAGGGAGTGAAAACGGGTGTTAAAGTTCGTATATCAACACACTGCCCGAAGCGGTGCGTCTAGAAACTTGAAATTGAGCACTGAAATTCCCCTTATAACGTAGGCAACGTAGGTTTATTAAAATCCAACAACTAAGAGGATGAGTGAAAAAGCGGGTTTGGTATGGAAAAACATAAACGAAAAGCGTACCTATCAACTCGAAACCTTACGCGAACTCTTTGGGTATTGAATAGATTACTATACACATGTTTTACCTACATTTATATTTGTGAATTAAAATTTCTAACATGATTGAATTAGGTGTTTTTATATATCAACGCGAACCTTGGACCGCTGCTGGTATAGAAACTAGTAATTTTGCGTAGAGGTTCCATATGCTATAATGAAAGCATCCTTTAAAAAAAGATATTTTTTAAATTCGTCTAAATAAAATAAATAAAAAAGGGTTGACAGTCAGAAATCATTTTAATTAATCCGAAGCAACATTTCCTAATACGTACTTACCATCTTCCCACCGTCGTCATTTAATTAGCAGCACACGCAACCTAACAAAAGGTCATGAGCTAAGTTAAAAACGGTCATTGACATACAGTATTATGTTATCGAAAGATGATCGACAGATCGTCACTCACATAAAACTTTCGTTCGCCCCACGGGGGGGGGGGGGGGGGGGAGCTAGAGTGGGCCGCTTTGAAAGGTCAATGACCGTTTTATCTTTGTCCATGTAATAGGTTATAGTAGTTAACACAACTAATGTATTCAAAATCATGACATAAAACCGCCTATAAGCAACTAGCTATAACACGCGAAAGAAGTTTATATATATATAAATCGACGTAGCATTCCCTCACTCACTTACATACTCATTTTGTTTAAATTTGCATTTTAGATTTCATTTGTAACGTAAACATTAACTAAGAAAGGATTTTTGAAAGTTTTACCCCTAAAATGGGGTTAAAATAAGGGATATAAGTTTGTATAAAAATCAGATGTTTTTGAAGTTAAAAAACTGCTTTAGGTCAGAAACTAAGTATGTGCAGATTCAAGATTTTCGAAAATTTTAACTTTATGGGACTAAGATAGAGCATTAAAGTTTGTACGGGGATTCGTCATTTTTAAGGTTAAAATTATAAAAATCGGTATATAGCCTTTTGATAAGAGATCAAGCAAGGCGTGTGTTATCAATTATAGAAACACTTAAGGAGATAAGATAGTTAAAATTAGTGTTTATATAGCCTTTGGATTGGAAATGAAAAATGATATGTTTCAGTGATTTTGTAAAATGAACCTTTGATAATGTTAATACAGACTGTAATCTACGCAAGCGAAGTCGCAGGTTTACGCTAGTTATAAATAAATGTATGTTTATATTTGCCAATTCTTTCTTTATAATAGTAATAAAAAAATAATTGGAGAGCACAATGTTTCATATATTAAACAACATCCAGGCAGCAGGCATTAATTCCGAACAAGTGGGCCATATTAACTGGAGCAGAAGGAACAGAGAGGTGCCACTTGAGAGCGCAGCGGTGCAGGCGCCATGCGACAATTTCACCACGCGCTCTCTCAAAGGACGCCACCGGTTGAGATCTCTAGTACTATCTTGTCCGCTTCTGTCTGCTCCCCGTGCAGTCGTATATAGTTATTCCATTACATTTAACCAGTATTCAACGAATGTTGAGCTCCATTTCTCATTAACATCTATGCTGTTATAAAACTGCAACGGAGTGATGTATGTTAATTGAAAATAGTTTCGCAAAAATATTGGTATAACTAATTCGACAACCCTGTTCATTTTTTTTTTAATTTATTCAAATAATTATTGAACCTATTTCGATGAGTCTTTCAAAATGTAATAGATAAAATCATAAGTCTCCGTATAGGTTGTTATATAATATATATCTTAAAGCTGCTATGTTAAGGCGCAGAGCATTAAAAAATGGTTAATTTGAGAATAAAAGTTGAATTATTACGTTAAATTCCAAAAGCTTTCATAACAAAAGTTTATATTTTATTTACGAGTTCCTAAATACCTAACCACTTAACCGATTATGACTAAACTTTCAGATTTGAATAAATAAGGTCGCGGTTTAACATTAAAAAGGCCATCGCCCTAATATTTTTAAGAGCACAGTATTAAGAAGAAAAATATACAACGCGAACGAAGTCGTGCGTCTAAATTTGTAGTTTATTTGTCACCTGATTTAGTTCATAAGTGTATCAATCTAAATAGACTACCTATATCTATGACTTATATGCTTTTTATTGTTGTAGGTATATGCAGTACATCTTTTTATAACAATGGAGTTGTAATTTTTAAGGAATATTCATCCTGAAATTGTCCCTCGCAGAATATTTGTTTAAGCTAGTAACGTAGTTTCTGTTAGTGAAAGCTTTTTACAAAGTTTGGTAGTTGCTTTGCTTTACAAATTGTTTGAAACAAAATACGTTAAGATACGAAACCATCGAGTTTTATTTAAGTTTTGTTTTTAACGGAGGAAAAAAAAAACGGAGGAGGTTCTCAATTCGACGCGTATATTTTTATTTTTGTTATGTATGACCAGACATAACTTTTTGCAGAGTAGTCTGATTAGGATAATTCTTTTTTCATTAGAAAGGGTATATCCCGAAGTTGGTCCCATACAAATTAAAAAAAAAATTACTAATAACAATATCATTAATAATAATAACAACATTTTGCAGAGTAGTCTGATTTTGATATAAATTTGAAAAAAAAATACCCACTACATACCAAGCCTAAGGAAAGGAAAACAGGGGATGATTGATTGTTCACTCATTGATTGTAATGCATGAATGTAGCTAATTTAAAAATAATTAAAAATTAAGCATGTAGTTAGTAGATTGTAGACACAAAAAATTAAAAAATAAAAACTTCTTACCAAATAATGAAACCGCTGAAAAAACTAATAAGCAAAAAATAATAAACCTCTTTTATTATTTAACCTTATTATATCTTCGCTAAACAACATTTTGAAAAGGCCACAAACAAAAAAAAACTTAATGGCCTTTGGCTGTTCGTCAAACAGATCGAAAGTGTTGGTCATGTGGCTTAATAATTATAGTATAATTTCTTTAGTATTTACGAGAAGAGTTTGCTAATTCTCGTAAAGAGTTAGATCTTAGTAAAAACTAAGATCTAACTCTTTACGAGAATTAGCAAACTCTTCTCGTAAATACTAAAGAAATTATCCAACTATTTATCCAACTATGTCACCGATAGCAGCAATAGATATTAGGTGACTAAACACTTTTCGACTACGACACGTATATACAAGTAAGAAGTACTTACTTAGTGTCTATATAGGCTTCGTTTCGTGAGTTTGTAACTTTTGTTTACATATTCACCTAAACCGATTTCTGAGTATAGAAGTAGCACCTTTTATCCGTATCCGCATAATTGTTAGATATTAAATATGAATGCCTGGAACTAAGCCCGCATAATTTTCACCATTCGCTTCAGTTCTTTTTTAATTTAGATTGTGGCTCAGTAAGGGTGCTCTTTAAGTATGCACGGAGCGTTTGTGATTGTGAAAAAAATAAAATAAAGCTACAAGAAATAGTATTTATAAAGGTTACTTATATTTCACGACTGCCGCGTTAGTTTTTTGTTGTAATTATTACAGGGCGGAATTCGTATGGTGTGTGTTAGTGGAAAATTTATATTTTCTATGCCACTTTTAAGAAATGGTGAAAATGATAAAATATTATTTAAATAGGGTCTCGCGCTAATAACTTCAATGGGATATTTTTACAATAGTAAGTCGGGTGACATTTTAATATTTACCCATCGTATTTTATTCAGCGGCCACCACTTTTAGAGTCCTCTCTACAGTAGTGTATTTACTAAAATGTATAGTTCAGCTTTTAAATTTTGTATACAAGTATGTTCATATTCACGATACTTGTTTTTTTTTGTTTTACAATGAAAAGAAAGAACAATAATAAATGCTTAAACGAAAAAGAGAAAGAAGTTGGGTAGAAATAATAATAAACGTTAGCGACCCTAACTGCAGAGCCAAGGGTCGCGGATTCGATTCCCGTCTGGGACAAATATTTGTGTGCATGAACATGTCTATTTGTTCCGTGTCTAGGTGTAAAAGTATCTATATATGTATATATTATTAAAAAAAAAAACATTTAAGTATGCATATCAGTTGTCTAATACCCCATAATACTTTCCTACTTTGGTACTAAATGGCGCTGTGTGAAATTAACTATTTTTAATTATTTTTTTATTTACGCCAATCGGCATTATACATAGGTACTTATTAAACAAGGGAATGAGTTCCTTGTTACTTGTACTGAGATCCCTCCTTTCTGAAAATACCAAATGTCCCAAAAAAAATTATTATAATTATTATAAAGGGATTTCACCTATTGAAAAATGACAAGATTAATGCAATCTTTTAACGATTAGAAACGGTATGATGGTAACTAAGTAATAAGGTATAACTAAAGTCTTATTGTCGTTATTTGAATTTACAAACACCACTTCATACCACTTTCAGGCCTTTAACACATTCATATAAAAATAATTTTGGTTATAAAACAGTTGCTATTAACTCTCACGTCTATGTTGCGTGATGTCTTATAATAAGCGGAGCCAAAATTCTAATGAGATTGTAGCATAGTAAAAGTTTTATAACGTACTCCAGCAAGACGTAAAACTAACCTATATAAAATCATATTCAACATATAACCTTTATATAACTGAAGATCGGTTAGTGGTCTAAAAAGTGACCACTTTATGATCATCGTATATTTCACATCATTACGTCTAAGATTTATTAGTTTTACAATGTATACTTACATTATCTTTTTGTTATATGACAATTTTACTATGCGTACTATTTCTTCCACAAATTGGACAACTTTCTACAGCAAAGACATTCACGATCACCCTATCAGATAGCAGAAATAGCGCATAGATAATGAGTGATTATTTTATTATTAAATAAATATCTTTTTTCTTAGTAATTTTTAATTTCATTTTTTGTTATGTCAACGGCAATTTTATTCTTCGACCCATGATATTAAGTTATCATTAAACGGGTTTCAGGACTACGAGTTTAATGAACACTAGTAAGTTCCGACAGCTGTTCATCAGTTTATGAACTTTTAACGAATCGTTTGTTCCTACTGACCGCAGGCAGATGACAGTGGTTGAATTTTTTAACTCAATTTATTTTAAATAACTTTTTGATTTTATCTCAAAATTTTGCTAACTAGATAAAGATGAATTCCAGTGCAAATAATTTTGTTTTGCGAAAGGTTTATGTGTTTTTTTCTGGATAATTTTATTTGGAAATTTCAAATTATAAAAAACAATATATCTCTGTCTGTCTGTCCGTCCATTTATTTGTGCGTTTATAATTATTCAAGAGCCAATGGTCCAAAATGCTGAAATGTAAATATATATTCAGTTATTTTTTTACCCTTAAAAAGATAGAAATGGGGGGCCGTCAAAGTTGTCAACTTTAGATTATTTTTGTTACGGGGTCTCGCCCACAAATTAAACTGGGTAGGACTTTGTAATGTGTATATTATAAACCATATAATCGTTACATCAAATATTGAAAAAGCCGATTAATAATGACATTAGTAAATTGTGACCAAAACAAATAAATAGTTGTGTGTGTAGTGGCTGAAACCCTTTATGCGCGAATGCAACTTGCACTTGACTGGTTTTTACAGGACGTCATATAATACAAGATATAAATTTAAATCGTATGATGCGTAAATTACTGAAATCGGTGCATTAGTTTTGATTTTATGATGCATCACGTGCAGTGACGACGGCTTTCAAAACCACGCGCTTCTTTTGTAATGAGTATATAGTTCAAAAACTACTCGACGGAATGTCAAATATGTTTTTTATATTGTAGATTATATTGTCAGGATTTATTTAAATTAATAAATACGTGACAATTATATATCATAGGAAATTTAGTTATTTTCATGAGAACGAAAAAAATAATTACAAAATTTCACAATTTTCTTAATTGTGAAATCCATTTTTAATTTCTTAAACGGTTTTATTATTATTTTTTGTCGATTGAGAAGTGTAAATTCAAATTGATCGACACTTAGAATCTGTGCAGCCGTTTCGAAACTCACACTAGGCAAACTATCACTAGGCAAGGCTTGCTTTCTGCATAAAATGCAGTTTCATTTTGCTAAGCCCTATAACCTATAACGACCAGTATCATTTTGGCATTGCATACGGTCAGAAGACATTACTTTTCAGCCTGCCTTCGTAGCAAAAATAATTATATTTACGGAAATTTTAGCTCAATGCGCCTGCTGTTTGAAGTAGTAGATTTTAACGGACAACGTGCTATTTATTAGTAGACTCCGTCTAATAGTTGTTCCGTAACAACCGATTTTGGAGCCAGATAGATAAATTGATATGGAGAAAGACCTTAAATCAAACAACGCCTCAACCGTTGGGTTCACGTGATAAAAATATATTCAGGATGTGACCCCCGCCGGGATTTCATTTCGATGATTTATATATATGGTCCCATTGCTTTACGTTGACCTCTTTTATCTATTACCAGAAAGGTGTACCGGGTTTCAGTTGAAACAGGATACTCTTGGGGTAAATATTAAATATGCTACGACGAGAGCTCTGGCAAATATTCTGTCTGTACGTGTTTCAAAGTTTGAACAATGGAGTTGTTGGATTAGCCTAGCTCGTTTTGTATTATATGCTTTTAAAATTTATTTAAGTCACCTACATTTTACGTTGCAACTGAAAATATACCTGCATTGAACGTTTCATACTTCAAGGATGTTCTGGGAGATGACAACGCAGAATATTGATCTGACCGATCTGTCCCTTTGGAGCAGGTCTCTAACTTTTGTTGTAGCATTATCTCTCTTAAAATTGTAAAGATTTAAAAAAAAATTAGAACATCATCTACCCTGGCAGGCCAACAGTACAGTGATGAAAGTGTTTCATTTCTGTTGAAAGTGTTACACCATTAAACAGGTTTCATTATGTGGAATTCATATATGTTTTTCATTTTATTCTTGGTGTCCCGTCACACAACGGGTACTGTCATAATTTATTTGTTAGACGAATGTTAGAGATTTTACAGACCATATATACGGATATTTCTCTGAAATACGAATACTTAGCAATTTTCTAAAAAAGATGGATGGCAAGTTTGTACCTTGGATTGTGAAATTATGAAACCTTTACCAATAGTTAGACGTTTGATTATTTGATTTTGAAAATTCCTAGATGGGGTATTGAAAAATATTAAATCATGTTTAAGTTTTTTACTGCATTAACACAACAACAGTAGAGTCTAGTGTGGTATTTGACAGATAATATGAAGTTTACAGTGTTGCGAATAAAGAACTTCTCCTCGAACATTTTAGTAATTATCTAATCAGGGTCAAGTTGTACAGGTAAATTAGTAAGCTATATGTTTTTTGACTAGTGTCTTTAACACAAAGAAATTTTTGTTATAATTTCACAACTTAAAATAAATTCAGGTACACCACATGTATGGAGACTCGCCGTTGTTATTTCAGATAACAGGCTATTTGAATACATTATGGATAATAGATGTATTTTGCAAAACTATTAAGCCATGGTGCATTCATTATGTTCATGTATTCGAGAAATATTTACCAACGATTAACTGGTAAAGACACGTCAGAAACGGCTAAAGACACGAATATACCTATAAAACATTCTTAAGTTAAATACTAGGTGGTAGAAAAGTCCTAAGGCTATCAAAGAATTTTTTTTTATATGAACCTAAGAATTTGATATAAGTTTAGAAGGTTAAATAGTATAAATGGTAAAGGCACATCAAAACTTGTAAGGACAAGAAAAGGACAAAAAACAAAAAGGATAGCGCTTTTTCACTAAGTTCGTATAACACTTGCTGCGTCGATAAAACAACGCACTTCCAATGACGGGAATTACTCCGGGTACAATGGAAGACTTGCGCGTCTTTCGCGGGCGGAGGGACTCGTTAGAGTGAATGAGACATCTATACATAAACTAATTCTTTCAATTAATTTCTTTCAATATATGGTAAAGACAAGTTCCGGTCCTCAAACATGTACCTCCCCATATAACATGTGCTTATTTAAAATTTATTGTTAGATCTTACTTAATTATTAGTACATAGTATCAGGTATAAGGAAATGTTAATTTGATAGAGATTTTTATACGTGTTTTTATATTGTCTGACTTTCGAAATGAAATAACTTGGTCGCACCCACCGGATACCATGAAAACGTATGATTTAATAGTATATATAATTTATAAATTACGCATTTTACAAAAATTCTCTTAGAATTATTTAAAAAACAGTTATATACACATCTTGTAATAAAGAAATAAAACTTCCAGTGCATATTTTTCAAATAAGATCAGTGCAACCCTGTTTTGTGTAGGTCGTAAAAATACCTATTTGTCATTGCCGGCCAACGGTACTTTTTCATAATTGCTAATTTGATGTGATATCGCAGGTCAACGGGGTGTCACAATAGTTTACATTGTTTTAATGACACGTACTAGCGATTACGTTGCTATTAAGATTCGACGTTTGGTAGTTGAGCTGCATCGTGCGCCACATTGTGATTATTTTTAGTAGATTTGTAACTATTCGATGGTTTTATGACCTCAAATAAAAATTATAGATAGTATAATAATTTCCAAAACTGTAGGTACAGTAATTTCGTATTTTAAGTGATAATTTTGTAAAATGTGTCCTAGCATAGTTTTTGAATATCCTTCATCTTATTTATTTCTATCTTTGTCTTTTCTGATTTCTAACAATGTGTATTCGTATTCTTTTTTTGCGATTAAACAGTGGCAATTCTCTATTTGCTCTACTGTCATCATCCAGAAAATAATAACCAGAAATACGCAATTAAAGTTTTTTTTTTTATATAAAGGATGTGGTTTTAATTCTATAAATCTACGAGGGTAACACTACCAAGCTCTGTCATTAATGCCCAGATCCAAAACGTTCAGTCTTAATAGATACGTAACCTGGTAGTAATTAGGTTGATGAATTTGCGGAAAGCATTGGTCAAGTCGTCCTTAGGCTGTGCCATCCATATCGAGCAGTTGGTATAAATACTCCTACCGGCGGTTACTTATTACAGTCCGATATTATTTTTGTCCAGATTCAAGATCAAAGACAGACGTATATACTTACGATAAATATTATTCCTGATTTCTTGTTTTATGTATACAGTAACATTTGTTAAAATAATATCTATTAAATTCAATCTTCATAAGTTCTAAAATTGTTTTTAAAAAGACTGATGCCCGTCTCGGCATAACAGTAGGTATACCCTCATGTGTTCGTTTTGGTTTCTATCCGTCCGTTTGTCGAATACAAGTATATATTTCTGGATATATCGACCCGATTTATATGAAACTAGTGCCAAAATAGGCAGAATAACAGCCTCCAGACAGGTCATACATAAATTAGTGTATTGGTTTAGTGAATAAACTTAGCAAATTAGAAAAGTGTCATCGTAAAGATCCTTCTGACGACAATACAAAAAAATAATAATTGCCGATTACATATAATTTTATTCTATGTAATCGGCAATTATTATTTTATTCAATACAAAAAAAAAAAAAATTGCCGATTACATATTCTACATTACATTACATATTCATAATTTTATTATATGTAATCGGCAATTATTATTTTTTTGTATTGTCGTCAGAAGGATCTTTACGACTTTTCTAACTTGCTAAGTTTATTTAGACGAAGCAAAGTACATGTTCTTCGTTACACGCTTTTCTGCGATGATCGCCTAAATCGAAACGTTAGAAGCTCAACGAATTCACATCAAAACGTTAGATTTTTAATGGTCCAAAATTTCACTTTCGAGTGAAATCGCAAATAATAGTTTATAGTGGTAACAGACATGTCGACTGAAAGCTGCTAACGCTCTGAACGCGCTGATTAGAAAAAACCGGTCAAGTGTATGAATCGAGTTCACGTGTCAAGGGTTCCGTCACCGCAGCTTTGCTTTCATGTACTATCATAAATTGTTGTTAATATGTAATCGACGCACCGCTAAGGAGTTTAGAAATCACGAACCCAAAATTTTATTATTTTATGCTCTGATGCGTTCGGTGCTTGAATTTGCAAGAATAATTCGGAACCCTCAATACAATGTGCATGTGGATCGTATTGACACCATCGCTCGTTTTCTAAGTATATGGATTTATCAAAAAGCGGCATCAGTAGTCGTAATAATTATGAGAACAGATGTGATTTCTTTAAACTCGATAAACTCAGCGACCGCAGAATGATGCTTGATCTGTCCGTTCTTTATAAAATTGTTAATTTCCGAATGGAGTGCCCGGAGCTGCTGGTAAATGTTCAATGCCATGTCCCAAGACCGAATTCGCGTTATGTTCATAGAAATCTATTTCATGATTCGGTAGCTAGAACCAATGTTGGTCATAATGCTCCTATGCGTCGGATCTGTAGGTTATACTGAGATTGATATTTTTGGGGGCGGTTTTCACTGCTTTAGGCGGAGGCTTCTGCGACCACATAACTGCATGAAATAATGCTCCTTTGATAGTTATCATTTAAAAAATAGCTTATTGTTATGCACTTGGTTGTTTAACTTTTTGGTTGCGTATTTTATTTGTTTGTGATTTGTCACTGCAATGCTGTACTAAGTTATTTGTACATTTGCTGTAATTAAAAAAAAAATCATTTTATGTAGCAATCCTAAGCCTTACGAATGTTGAGTAATTGTTATTCGTACTGGTTTTAAGTATAAAGACAAATGTTTCTTGTGAATGTATTCTACGTATGATGCTGGTTCACCTTAAATTAAAAAAAAATCGTCTATGTCCGTACTAAAGGTATATTAGGGGAGACCGGGGTTGGTTGACTAGTTTTTTTTTATATTTTAGCTAAAAACTGCAAAACTAAATTAGATATAAAACGATATAGAACAGTTCTAAATAGAGTATTTTATTGATTATTAATGCAGCTAGTTTGAAGTTTCTTACTAAATAAGATTAATTTTCGTTTTTTTGAAAACAAGTCTAGCTAGTCAACCAACCCCACTGTTGGGGCTGGTTGACACACTATGTGGGGTAGATTGACAATACAAAAAATTCGTTGGATGTGATTGATAAATAAAACAAAATTTCACAAATCAACGTCATTTACTTGTTTTGAACGAGTAGGTAACACCTAAATTATTTCTTCCGTTAGGTCTTTTTTTGTATCTAAACAATAAACTCACAAAAATATCAAATAACCATACCAAATTCATAAACTTCTTAAATGAAAAATAAGAACACAAAAGTACCTATACCTACCCACATTTAAATAAAGCTTATAATCCATCATTTAAGTACTTCTTAGTTTTACTGTTATAACTACTATCTATTTGCCCCAGTTCATGTAGTTTATAACTAAATGGCCTTAAAATAAATAAAACTAGTTCGTCGATATTCTAGAAATCGGCCCAAAATAATTTATGTAGAAAATATAAAACAACACTAATAAACATATAGGGTTGGTAGACTCATTAGTTAATCAACCGTGTACACATGTTGGCCTATCATCCCCACTCGGCCATTTTGTAAACCGGAGCTCAAGCACACGACTCATAACATTAATAAAGCAAATATGTGGCATTAATCTATAGTCTATTAACTGTACTTCGCAAAAGAGAAGACTACAAAACCTTTCGGTATACACTGCAGTCAGAAAATCAAAAGAATGCCGATAAAAATATTTACATTCTTATCTGAATTTTTAAAATGTCGCCGTTGCTGCTAAAGTGCATCTGTCTCCGGCGCGCCGAGACGAGTAACTGAGCGTCTCCTCACTTTAAACTCACAAACTGATTGACATCGTATTATGGCGAATATTTTGGAAGTTACTGCCTGTTAGTCACCTGCCCCTATAGCCAACCAACCCCGATCTCCCCTATATATGTCTTTTGTCGACATGTGATAGGCCGAAGGTTTGTATAATGCCTGAAAGTGGCTTTTCTTCTACAAATATTTTTGTCAGCTAAAGTGTTCGCCTTTGTGTAGAAAATTTTGAAAAGAAAGTATAGCGAATAACCATGTGTCGACATAATCTGATACAATACTTCGACCAGTCGTTACAGACAGGCGAGATATTTATATTAATAATACATGGGACTTCCTAAACAGCGCCAACTAGTACAAAGTAAGGTAGTAATATGGTTGTGTTATGGGTTACTAGACAACTGATATATATACTTAAACATTCTTTATAATATACACACATATATATATATATATATATTACACCCAGACACGGAACGAAATAAACATCATGTACACAAATAATTGTCCCGGGCGGGAATCGAACCAGCGATATTTAATATAGCTTTGACACACAGAAGATCAAATTACATGAGTGGCAGTAGTAGCAGCAGTAGTGGCAGTGATGGGATCTATACGTATGAACTAGGTTAACAGTTGACCGGTTGTTTTTTTAAGGCTCCCAAAGGCACATTTTAAAAATCAATTTTCATCATTTGATTTTGATAATAGAAATCTGAAAAACATAATTGCTTATTCTATAGTTATTTAAGTAAATCTTCTGAGATTCTCTTCTGAGAGTAAAGAAGCAATGGAAGAAATGTTGAAAAGGATGAAGAAATACACAGAAAGGAAAAAATTAGAGCTAAACGCAGAGAAGTCAAAGATAATGGTATTTAAGAAGGGAAGAAAGAAAAAAGAAAAGAACGTATGGCAATGGGGAAAGGAGAAGATAGAAGAAGTGGAAGAGTTCAAGTATTTAGGATTTGTGATAAAGAGAAACGGAAGAATGGACGCACACGTTAAAGAACAATGTAGGAAAGCAAATAGAGTAGTAAAACAGGTATGGGGAATCGGGGAAAGGAGTTTTAAAGATGATTTTGAGAGGAGGATGATGCTCTTTGACTATTTGGTAGCAGGAGTGATGATGTACGGAGTAGAAATATGGGGTTTTAAGGAATGGAAGGAAATAGAGAGAGTGCAATTGAAATATATTAAGTGGACTTTGGGACTAGATAGATGGACGCCAGACTATATAGTTTACAGAGAAACAGGAAGAAACAGAATGCGAGTAAGGGCAGGAAAGAGAGTTACAAGATTCGAAGACAAAATTAAATATAGAGGAAAAAGGTTATTGGAAAAATGTTTGGAAGAAAAGGAAAGAAAAGTGGTCGGAGAAAAATTAAACGATAGAGAGAGGTTCTATAGAGAAAACGGCTATAGTGGAGAGGGGGTGAGGAGGAGAAGACAGGAAGGTGGGAAAATGAAAAAAGTAATAGAGAAAAGGGAAGTGGAGAGGCAGGGGCAATGGGAATATAATAGGATTTTGGAGACAAGATATAATATAAGATACAAAGACTTAAAAGTTTCCAAGAGACCAACATACCTGAGAGAAAGGGGGGAGCGTGGAAGCCAAAAAATTATTGCAAGGTTAAGGTGTGGGAATCTAGAGGAGAAGAATAAATACTGGATGGCAGAGGAAGATAGAAGGTGTAAAATATGCGGGGGAGAGGGAGATTTGGAGCACGTTATGGAACACGCAGGGTGGAAGAAAGAATGGGAAATAAAAGAATTACTGGAGGAAAGTGGGAAAGGAAGAGCAGTGGAATGGGTGCGGAGAATCAAAAACTTAAGAAAGAAAAAATTGGAAATAAAGATTGAGAGGGTAGTAAGCTAAAAAAAATAAAAATAAATAAGTGTAGATAAAATTATTTGTGTTCGGGATCGGCAGAATATCAGCGATGGGCATGCCTGTTTGTGGCAGCCCATCAACATGCTGAGCCGATCCCGTTTGTCATGAAAACTAAATTAAGTAATGTAACGAAATATGTTTGTAATAAGTTTTTTTTTGTGGCAATAAACGATTTGATTGATTGAAGTAAATCTTTCTTTTATTGAAAACATTAATAATTTTTCCATCCTGATATCACGTGCCTGTGAAGCTCAGTTATAAGCATAAAATATTATTACCTATTTATTAAGTAATTATATTCCTCGTCTCGATGAAATAAATGTACCTACTTAGGTCGGAGTTCATTGCAAAAAAAAAAACCAAGTACTGTACTTTTTTACTTTACTTTTAAACGAGACAAAACTAAACAGAGTCAAGACGGAAACTAGTTTTCAATATCGAAGATACAAAGTTTCAAATTAATCACTCTGTTTTTCTCTACGCTTCCGCTTTCACGTTCGACTTCTAAGATTCAATTTAAGTTTTGTACAACCTTCGATCGCTTCCGCACGACGTCCGTCCGAACCTGACATCTACCGTTTTATATTATGGTGTCTCTAATAGTAGGTTTAATTTAAATTAAATCCCTATGAACAGCGTTATTTGTTTAATAAATAGTAAACATGCAACGATGAACGTTTTCTCACCGCGCTCTCCGGAGGCAGCATGAAATAAATTTTATGTGAAAACACGATTGTTGGTACATAGAGGAAGACGCGTGAAAATGAAGTTCATGCCTCTATGATGGTAATGAATTCAAATTAATTTAGTAATAACTACCTACATACACACGAATTTCTATTCTAGTTACTCTGCAAGCGGGTAACTGTTGATTAAATTCAAATTATCTATTCATCTTCCTACTACGTGTAATTAATTAGTCTATTTAACATACGAATACGGAGTGATTCGCTTAATTGAATAACTTATATAACATATAAGTATAATGAACGTTTGAAAATTCCATATTGACGTGTATAGACGTAGACACAAGACATATTCTGTCAGCGCCAAAATGTGGTGCGAAATATGCGAGTGACATATTTGCTATACGCGTTTAGTACCTTTAATAGATTATTAATACTAACCTGTCAAACGCTTTTCATAATAATATGACCGCATTTTATGGGAAGGGCACATCATTTAAGTTTATTATATATATCAGACCTTAATATGAGACCAAAAATGATTTTTACGTCATAACTTTTTTTTGCACAAATAGAATTTAGATGTATAAAATAATAACAATTGAATTACATCACATATAGACATATGTGTCAGTTAGGTACTCATTACGTGAAATGAAGGATCCTTACAATTCAGAAGAACAATTTTGCGACAACACTTTATAATTATTTTCTTTTAAGATGTTTTAAATTAAACTTATGCAATTAAGTGAAACCTATTAAACTGTGTTGCCTACATAATATAAACTGTAATCAGAGTCCCGCCGACGCCCGTCCTCATCTCGGCCTTGGGAGTTTCCGACGAGATACTCTTGCGAGTTGATAAATAAATTATCGGCACAATTAAATTTCCGTTTTCCCCCAAAACGTCTAAGCCGTTAAGTGGATTAAAAGCTCTTTATTCGGGTGGAGGGAAGCTTTTAATCTAGTCCGAATACTAGGCGTTCTCTGTTCATCACTGGATCACGTTAGTAACTTGAAAGAGCTTTAAATATGAGAACGTTCTGGAGATCATTTCCCGATAAGAGATTTTCTCGGCTGTCATATTTTACGACTGATTGATTTGGGTCGGTTGATGTGATAAATTGATACACCGAGAAGTCTGTGGGAGCTTCACGTTTTGGTGTGGCCATACAGTCGCGCTTCTCCACTCTTCCCTGTTTCTTACTTACATAACTATCCGGATTTACTGCCGCCTGATAAGCTGTGGCGTCTAAGTTTCGCAAGTAACATAAAGTCGGGTTAATTCCCAACAACTACTCCCTTTAAAATTTCGTCAAACAATGCTCATTCCTTAGGGCGTTCCAGACGCTGATTTAAAGCTAAGAAAATTCTGGCTTGGTAAATAGAACACTTAGTGCACTAGTTTCAGGGTGGATACGAAACCTGTCATTTTCTTCTTCTGCTTCTTCTCATAAATATCCAGATGTGCTTTTTAAGGAATAACTAGTTTGTGAGTCTTACATGTGACAGTCTTTCAACTTTTATACCCTTCTTAGTCATATGAAGTTATAATTTTGCATAATGAAAAACACAACAGGCTCATAGTACCTAATTTTTTAAAATCTGTTAATTATTTCAGTTTAGTTTCATTTTATTTCTTATTTATTGGGAAACAAATAGCGTTTTATTTCATATATCTAATACTTGCAGTTCTGTCAGGCTGAGATAACAATATGTTTAAAAAAAATATATAGAACATGTTTTTTTATTCGCGGTTTTACTCGCTATCTGGTAAAAACACATAGACTACGATTACATATTATAAGTTTTTTTCTTATTTTATTTAATTTTTAAATAACAATTTTCATAAGGAAAATATGGTCACCCTATTTTATGTCATATTTACCCACTGTATATATGTGCTTCATTGCGCACATATCATATCATATC